>OY755046.1:11308616-11568616 GCA_963576565.1 Aspidapion aeneum
TAATATATGGGCCCCTAAGCTCACACTACGTACTATAGTTATAGTGTACGTGTGAGTTAATATAACTAAAAACTGAAATATATTTTATTCAACTCCAGACTAAATTACCTTGCGTTTGATACCACACAAGCCATGTTTTAAATTAAACTCAAATTTTTTAAGCCTACCCCCACCCTTAAAAGAAACAAGAACTAACTCCGGACGCAATTACCTTTCGTTTGATATCACACATACCATATTTCTACGTAAACTCTAATTTTTGAAATCTACCACCACCCTTTTATTTGGCTTGTGTTTGGTGGATTTTGTTCATTTTTAAATGGGACCATCTCGACCCAAGGCCCAGCCTAGGTACCACATTTCATTGAAATCGGGCAAGCCGTTTTTAAGTTATGCGCGTTGGTCGTTACAGACAGACATACAGACAGACAGACAGACATAAAGACAGACAGACAGACGGCGCAACAAAAAAGTTTCAAAATCATCTGAAACGCAAAGATATATAAAAAAATTTGTAATCGGAGCAACTTTTTTTTCTCGAAAATTTAGGATCACCATAGCTCACACTACTATAGTATAGTATATGTGTGAGCTAAAAACTGAAACATAGTGTAGCAATATCGTCGTGACGTGTGTCCGGATGTCCCGGGGGACAAAATTAAATTGTATCCTTCAAAGATGCTCGTTTATTCTTGGGTTGCGAACATGTTTTAGTTATTTTTTTTAATTAGTAAAAAAGCTGCGTTCTTATTACGCACAACAAGGTACGAGTCAGCAAAAAGCACTACTTTTCCCCCACACAACGAGGTATATCAATCAATCAATAACAAATATCGCACCACAATTAAAGGAAAAAAATCAGTTATTTGAAATAAAGCCGCCATTTTGTTTTAAAGTGACAGGTGTCAATTTTTTCACAGTTTTAAATTAAGCAGGTCCTTCTTAAAGTGAATCCATCAAAATTAATTTTATTGCTCCTGAAACAGGGAATTCGTTTTTTTTTCTTAAATTTAGCAGCCGCCATCTTGGATTCTAAAGCCGAATAATCGGGGATCCTCGAATGAAAATTTAGTTAATAATATTCAAAATATATAAAAAATATTCCGTGTTTGTAGATTTTTTTTACAAATTTACTCTACTATATGTTTGTCATAGAGTTTTTTCAAAGAATGCAATTTTTCTAGTTATGATTACTGGCCCCCTAGCGGCGAGCTATAGAAACAAAAATATTTAGGGGAATTCGCAATGCCGCCTTTTGTTACAAAAGTGTTTTCTTCCCCAAATTCGTAATGATCGTAGTTTCTGAGATAAATCTGGCTACAATCCTTAATGAGATACCCTGTATATGTATAAGCTAAATATTTTAAGTGTATTACTGCCAGTATGACGATAAAATTCAGCAGGTAAATATCGGATATCTTGATTAAAATTTAACGGAGCCAAGTTTTAATTATGGTTTTAATTTGCCACGAAATAGGTAGGTATCTATTACACGCAGCATTTTGGCGTATTTACCTAAATTAAAATAATTTAGTAATTTACAAATACCCAGGTTAATTACAACCTCATATTCTTAGATAACTATTTAAAAAAATTATGCTTTTGCAAAGCAAATTGTTTCCTTGATACATCCTGTACCTCTAGGGTGTACCATTTTTGATACCTTACAAGCCATGTTTTGACTTAAACTTTAATTTTTCAAATCTACCCCCACCTTTTTTTTAAACTAAAATGTATTTTGTTTAACTCCAGACTCAATTACCTTTCGTTTGATATCACACATTCCACATAAACACTAATTTTTTAAATTTACCCCCACCCTTTTTTTAAAAGTAAAATGTATTTTATTTAACTCCAGACGCAATTACCTTTCGTTTGATATCACACACGCCATATTTTTACATAAACTCTAATTTTGTATATATACCCCCACCCTTTTATTTGGCTTGTGTTCGGTGGATTTTGTTCATTTTTAAATGGGACCATCTCGACCCAAAACCCAGCGTAGGTACCGAATTTCATTAAAATCGGGCAAGCGGTTTTTGAGTTATGCGCGTTGGTCGTTACAGACAGACATACAGACAGACAGACGGCGCAACAAAAAAGTTTCAAAATCATCTGGAACGCAAAGATATATAAAAAAATTTGAAATCGGAGCAACTTGTTTTTTCTCGAAAAAATTAGGATCACTATAGCTTACACTACTATAGTGTAGTGTGAGCTAATAAGTCAAAAGTTTTTTTTCAGCCCTTGTAGTTTTGGAGCTACGAGATACAATTCAAAAGTCTGTAATTCTAAAAATCTTTGTTATTAGTGCAGATATTTCAATTTCTAAAAAAATGAAAAAAAAAACAGATTCGTATTTTTTTCTTAATTTGTTTCTTAATCTCGAACCAAAAATTTGACAAAGTCATTTTATTGACAGGATCAACTGTCTGTAGAGAAGTTTTAATCGAATTGAAATATCTGCTCTAATAACGGGTTTCTAGGATTTTCCCTCGTAGCTTTAAAAGGCATAGAAAAAACTTTTAAACATTTTTTTCTTGTCTTAAAATTTGAGGGGAGTATTTGGAATCCCCAATTATCCCCAATACATTAAAAATGCACCCTGTATATGCAAACGTTATAAAACCATATTTATTTCGTTCTTAAGGCCTTCACAATTTACCAAATAGAGAAATTATTATTTGTGCCGTTGAAAACTTATAAAAAAAGTATATTTAAATTATAACAAAAAAACCTTATAAAGATACAGTATGTTTAGCTAATTTGTAACCATATGGAAAACTTTTTTATTATTAATTTTAGGAAAAATTTATTTTAATAAAATGTTCTTTATGTTCCAAAACCTAAAATGTTATCATCAGATATCAGGTTTGTCAAAAAATATATATTTCATTGCCGATTAAAACTTATTTTCTTTATTTCTTTTGTTGTCAACTTTTCGTCATAAAATAGAAAGTTCCACTCAAGTCCTTACTTTTGGATTAAAATATACCCTTACTCCCTCAGACATCCTCGGCTCACCTACCGTATCAAAGTTACATTACGTAAGGTAACTCAAGAGATTATCTCAAGAATTCTTTCAGATATATAATAACAATTTTATTTATATAGAGTTTTTATTTATTATTTAATAATAGTCATACAAAGCTTTTAGAGACTTGAAATTCTACAAGGATTTAGCGAGCGAAATTCCATTTGGCTTCTACTTTTTCATCATCAAAATTAATTTTTTTAAATATTTTTAACATAGCTCTGTTTACTTATAAATTTTTAAACTAGGCCTTCTTTTCAATAGAGGTTGTCTTAGATAAAAAAATCTACATGGGGATTTCGGAATTGGTAAGAGATACGAGTTTGTTTAAATACGAAAAAAGTGACGATATTCTAAGCCCAATCAGATGCTGTATCAATATTAAAGATATCTACAGGGGTTACTAAAATATCGAGCAGAAACTAAAAATTGTGTTTTTTGAGAAATTGAAATATCGCCGCGATCTTGCAAACAAATTTAATGAAATTTGGTAATTTTGTATAAGCAACTACGGCCAATCGAATAAATTTTTTCTAGGCCTTCTAGTTTTTTTGAAACCATAGTCAACTTTATTATTTCTTACGACCGCCATATTAAATTTATACGTCAATAAATAGAGCATTAAAAGAGCTTTTCAACCATGTATAGATAGTAAGCCTATCTTTGAATGACGGAAAATGTGAATTTATTTAAAAAAACTGTTTTTCACTTAGTTGGCTGTGAAACAAAGGCCGTAGTTGCGTTTGTTGTCATACCTACGTAACTATCTGTCAAAACTTTGTCATTTATTTAATTTATCTGTTGGAGTTTTAAAGTTTCTAAATTACTTAAAGATTTTTTTTGAGTCACATTATCAATCAAATTTAACATGAAAAGGTTTCTAAATTGGGTGAAAGTAGATATGTAGTAGTAGTAGTAGTAGTGGTGGTGGGGAGACCATTTTTTGGTCTAGCGACTAGGCACTAGGCCCTTTTTGCAAACCCCGATTTGTCCGTACATCATATATCAAACAGATGCACGTGCCCCTTAGGATGCAAGTTTTCTGTCGCTAAGAGAACTTAATTTTGCCTGACTCCTCTTTGTCGAGGGCAGGGATCTTTATACTGCGTAGCAAGTATACACAGTGGACCCACGCTTTTACACCCCTTCCGAAAGGTGGTCCTGCTACATGTTAGACTTGCATCTATCTAACATGGCTATCGTCCCAGCAGAACTTGGTTATGGACGATAGACTTCTTTCCTTTTCAGCGTAATAGTCGTGGTCGTCGTGAATTGACTACTGGAGGAGATTTATGCTGGCGCCGTCCTGGTTCCGACTATATAGCACTTATAGCAGGCTCCTGGGTTATTATCCCTGGTTCCTCGGCTGGCTGCGTGTCGGCTCCTGGACTACACCTGCGTATATTCTCGATGTTCAATGTCGACTTATATTTTTTGCGTGCATCTCATCGCATGCTTATTCGATGACGGCTGTTGAACGTTGAAAAGGAACTCGGCGACAGGGCGACAGATTTTTTTTTGTTTTTGCATCGTTCGAGACGCGAGCCTGGTACCTTCTGCATGTGAAGTAGATATGTATGAATGTTATATTTTGTGTAATAAGATTGCTGGAAGAGCTCGAGATATGTACTTTCAGAGATATCCAGAAAGACGACAACCAGGTTTGTCAATCTTAGAAATACTTAGGAATAATTTAATTGAATTTGGTTCCTTTAAAAAACAAAATCGTAATCGAAAACCTGATGAAAATATTGAAGCTCTGGTTTTACAAAGTGTCGTTGACAATCCTCGCATCTTTCTTCGTGAACTGGAAAATAATGTTGTAGTACCCAAATCAACTGCACAAAGAATTCTTTAAAAAATTAAGTATCATCCATGCGCAACACATATTAGTCAAGAACTCCGAGATGGTGACTTAGAAAGAAGAATCTTGTTTTGCAATTGGTTCATACAAAAATCTCAAGAAAACCGTCAATTTCCGCTTAAGGTTAACAAACTGGGGGGTGTTTAACAGACATAACTACGTGTACTGGGCCGGTGAAAATCCATTCTAAAATCGTGAGGTGCACCATCAAGTTAGGTGGGGTTTGAATGTATGTGTGTATGTATTTAACATTTTTCATAATACTTTGACGGCACCTCGATATCTAAAAATTCTACAAAATTACGTTGACCAAATTTTAGAAAATTTGCTTCTTCAAGATGTAGCAATTATGTGGTTCCAGCAAGATGGTGCACCTCCACATAATGCAAGAATTATAACCGACTATTTGAATCAGCAACATGGAAATAACTGGATCGGAAATCGAGGTCCAGTTGCCTGGCCTGCATGTTCGCCGGACCTTACGCCTCTTGATTTTTGTATTTGAGGATACTTAAAGGATAAAGTTTATTTTACTACTCATAATAAGATTGAAGAACTTGAGGCAGCAGTTGTTCAAGCCATAGAAGAAATTCCTGAACAAATGGTTAAAGGTGCATGCATGTCTCTAATTCATCGATGCAGGATTTGCATGAATAACAACGGTGGCATTTTCGAACATTTGCTTATTTAGTTCAATGCTTTATTATCGGTTTTTAGTTTTATTTTAAATTAAATAATAAATGCAAACTTTTGTTTCAGAAATAAAAGATAGATTTTAAGAAATTGTATTATTTCTTAGCCAGAGAAAAATTAAAAAATAAGGGCTTTAAATATTTGCATATAAATCAAATAAATGAAAGGTAGTTACGTAGGTATGATAACAAACACAACTACGGCATTTGTGTCACAGCCAACTAAGTGAAGAACTATTTTTTTAATAAATTCACATTTTCCATCATCCAAAGATAGGCTTATTATACACGTCTGAAAAGCTCCTGTTATGCTCTATTTATTGAAGTATAAATCCAATATGGCAGTCCTAAGAAATAACAAAGTGCTCTGGTTTTACAAAAAAACTAGGCCTAGAAAAAAATTGTTAACGTCATTCAATTGGCCGTAGTTGCTTATAGAAAACTACCAAATTTAATTAAATTTATTTGCAAGATAGCGGCAATATTTCAGTTTTTCAAAAAATACAATTTTTTGTTTTTTCTCGATAAATTTTAATACAGCATCTGAGTGGGCTTAGAATAGCGCAACTTTTTTCTTATTTAAACAAACTCTCAAAATCGTTTCCAAAATCCCCATGTAGTTGCTTTTATTTGGGACACCCTGTATATTTTTATTCAAAAGTCACTGCATTAAACCTGTTTACATCTAGAGACGTACATTAAAGTATCCATCAATAAGGTTGATTATAAAAAACACTCTGGTGTGAGTGCGTCACTGGCGTATACAGTGTGTCCACGTAAGTTGGCGGCATATGGGAAACTTTTTTATTATTAGCTTTACGAAAAAAAGTTATTCTTCATAAAAAGTTCTGCATGGTCCAAAACCTAAAATGCAACCATCAGATGTTAAATTTTTTCATCATATTACGAGGTTTGTCAAAAAATGTGATTTTTGCTCTTGAGTAAAGTACCTTTCTTTTTGACAATATCGAAAATTGTTATAAAGAAAAGATGTTTAGAATTAAAAATAGCTTTCAAATATTCAACATTGTTTATTTACATTATTATTATTTGCATCCTAGATTAATTATGCTTTAATGTGCAAACTTAAATTTCCAACGTAATCGCAGAAAATGTAGAAAAAAATATTTTTTAATGTAAATAAACAATGTTGAATATTTGAAAGCTACTTTTAATTCTAAGCATCTTTTCTTTATAACAATTTTCGATATTGTCAAAAAGAAAGGTACTTTACTCTGGAGCAAAAATCACATTTTTTGACAAACCTCGTAATATGACTGAAAAAATTTAACATCTGATGGTTGCATTTTAGGTTTTGGACCATGCAGAACTTTTTATGAAGAATAACTTTTTTTCGTAAAGCTAATAATAAAAAAGTTTCCCATATGCCGCCAACTTACGTGGACACACTGTATATGGGGGGGCCTGGGGGGCCCGGGCCCCCCTGAAGCTAAGATTTTTTTAGATATTTTCGACATATTTTATGAATAAAAACATAAAATAGCATAAAATACGCCCTCATGGGGAAACTTTTTTCTATATACGCCACTGGAGTGCGTAGGCGCTTGTGTAGTAGTCTTGTTCCGGATGTATCGCTGCTATGCTAGCAGCATATATTCAACCGGATTGCCGCGGTCACGATGTATCACGAGTTTGTGGTTTGAAGTCCCACTTTTCGCAGTCCCACTAAACAAAAAACATTTTAATAACGTCAAAATAATGTTTCATTGATAGCCCATCGCACCGACTTTTTTTTTCGTTACTTAGCCTTAAGTGTTCCTTATTACGTCATATTATGATTATATTAAGAAAGGCTTTAAGTTAAGTAACGAAAAAAAAGTCGGTGAGATGGACCCTTTTAAAGACAATTGGATGTTAGTTGTAACGTCATATTCATAGTAAAAAAAGCTTAATAACCCGTTTTGTGACGTTAGAAAATGAATTATTTGTTTTTCTGGCAAAAAAAAAATGTTTTTTCAATATCAAAAAACGAATGTTTTTTTTTAAATGTTTTCGAACGTTAAAAAATACTGATTTTAAACAGTGTAAAAGAAATGTTTTTCTAACATTAAAAAATAAATGTTTTTCTACCACTGAAAAAATATATTTTTTTCAAATATCTTCAAAGATAACTTAAATAATGTAAATATTTTTTTTCTATTTTGAAAACGCATAGCAGCAAGAGTCCGTTGAGGTTTTCGTGAACTCGACACTCAGTAAAGGAAATTCGGCTCCGTAGTTTCTAAAAATTAAATTTAAAATTTATGTAAACAATAATTTTGTAGTACCTCGTTGCGATGCCAAACCAATGCCTTGTTTATATTCATGCTCAAGTGAATACTCGCCTCGAGTCAAAGAATATGCAACTAAATGATCGTTTGAAGTTCCCACTCTGCTGGATGGTGCCGCATGCCGCGGGTCCATGAGTGTTGCTGTTAGCCACGCCTTTAAAGCACTTACATATTCGTATGCACGTTCGACCTCGCAGCGAGGCATGAGAATTCTGCCTCAAATAAGTACGCCGCAGCGCTATTTTGTCGCAGCGCTTATTTGTAGGGGCGCTATTTAGTCCCGCGCCATTTCCTCTCACGCTATTTTGTTCCGCGCTATTTTGTACAGCGCTGTTTTGTACCGGAGCCATTTAATGCAAGTTTAAAAATTGTTTATTTAAAGTTGGCTAGATTGTGGTGTTTTTTGGATTTCTAAGAGTCGAATTCTAGTCGCCTTGCGTTTAAACGACTCAAAAGTAAATCGCCAAATTCCTGTAAAATCGAAATATTCCGACGTTTGAATTTTGTTGCTGTGCAACGTTGCTGTAATACAAAAATTGCTAGGTGGATTGGCTCAAATATGGGATTTAGACGAAATAATTATTGTCATATTAAATTTAAGGGTTATCGATTTAAAGAAAAAATACGGTTTGGCACATTTCTCGAAAAGGGATATATGCAGGGTTTTTGTTTTAATTGAGCTTTAACTAGTACATTGAACTACCTATTGAATAATATTTCTCTCAAAAGTTTTTTTGTTGAAAACCAACTGTGAAATAAAAATTAAACAAAAATTCTCTCAGAAAATTATTCCCGCGGCGAATCGTCCCCTACCCTACCTACAACGTTATTCAAAACTGGAAAAAATATTCTAAAAATAATTGCATTTACATATATTGGAAAAGATCTTATAGGTGCCTTATTGGGAAAAAGTCAGCATCTGAATAAATGTATGGATTTTCCACATTTTACCCCTAAAGAGGAAATTCCGTGAGGGTTTCTATTTCCTTTGGCAACAAAAGTGCATTTTGTTGTCAACCGAAATCTTTATAAAATCATCCAATTACTTGTTTCTTTATTTTTCTTTGGTTTGGAGAAAATAATGTTAGAAAGAGCGTTTGAAAGATGCTTGGTCTTTTGAGTATTTGGAAAAATAAAAAATCCCTTTTTTTGTAAAATACAGTGTGTAAATAATACAAATTACAATTTTTTTAAGCGGTGATAAAGGTCGAGATACAGAGCATTGAACATGACGATTTATTAAATTTTTGGATAAAAACTTCTTAACAACATAGTAAAAATATCAAATCCATTTAAGTCGTGTATCAGAACCGGAACAATCAAAAAAAATTAGATAGGTAAGCAAAAATAAAAGTTTTAGTAAATGCTTATTTTTATGAAATTTTTGGAGGTTATTTTGACAGCCAGTAGGTATGTCTTCAGTAGTTCTCAGCATATCATTTAAAGGGATACTACATTTTTAAATCATAACTAGAAACATAATTATTTAGTTGTGACAGATACATTTAAATGTAAAACACTCATTTTCACCTAGTCCTTAAACTTTAAAATTCTATCTCAAGACCGTGCAGCATTATTTGTTCATTGTTAATAAACAATTCACAAACAATATCTACTCAACTGTGTACGGCAGCTCATGTGTCAGTCGGCTAGGGGTTTGTAGGCTAGGATTTTTACTGACTAGAATGGACGCCTCCTTTTTTTTTTAAACTTGAGTTAAAGGACATAAATATAAAAAAGGAAAATATTTATGAGTACACATTTGTTGTTAAACATTTCTAATGAAGGATTAGTTTATACCTTAAAAGAAAAGACAATATAAAACTTCTACAATTTTTATTATGTGAAAACCTGTATCACAAAAAAAAAGAAAACCTCTGATATTGTTTTAAATCTAAATAGGGGAAAACTAAATATCATTCATTTATATCAGAATGAGCTTAATTTTTGAAACTAAGCTTAATTTGCTCACTTGTGGCCACATGTTTGCATTACAATAAGAAATGCACTTAAATAAATATTAATTTAAAAAAAATACCAAAAAAATTTATTTCATGCAATCACAGTGTAAGTGAACGACACACCTGATATGCAGTGCGCACCACCATTCCAGCAACAGCAAGTTGCAGGTTGTAGTAGCTAGACGGCGACAAGGAGATAGCTACATGACAGCTATGAGGCAGTCACTAGGCAGCAAAGACAGCAACAAGGCAGCAAAGACAGCAGCGAGGCAGCAAAGACAGCAACGAGGCAGAGACACATGGTCCAAGAAGAATGGAGCCAGAAAGGCAGTTAAAATTCCGGATGGGAGAATCTTGCATATCCGGAAAGACCCTTAAATAAAATACGACGACTTTAGGATATGTGCCAAAATAGATTATAAGAAGATTTATACAAAAACTATTTTTATGTAAAATACCCTCAAAATGACACTTACCTCATTTGAGTGACAGAAAACTATTTCCACCAAAATCAATTGGCAGGAAAACCAATCGGTCTGAAAACATTGTTCAGGCACAAAAGGAGATACTTGAAATGAACATTATTTTCAATATTTTTGAAACATTATTAAAAAGATTGGAAAAATTAAATTTTTCCGTGGATAAGATTTTTACCACCAAAGATTAGAAAAATGTTCGAAGATGTCAAGTCTCGACCGGCAATGTCGAGTGATAGGCGTCACGTGACAATTCTGGTCAAGTGGTGATCACACCAAACGCAAGTTCCTCCTAACGGTGGTTTGCACCAGCAGCTGATAAATTAAAGATTGTTCACACTCTCAGAGAAAAAGAACTTTACCATAGAAGTATGGTCTATAGATAGAGATTTTATCAATAAAAATAAATTGAGAATGAGAAGGTCTTAGAAAAAGAAAATGGAAAAGATATCACTGCAAAATTATCAGAGCCCACGGACGCGCGGTCGTAGTGCAAACGGGCCTAAGGTAAAACACAGCATGTAGTCATTCACTGAACGACTATAAATACAATCGTTTGATCGAAAACAAAACAGGTGTGTTTATTTACGTTGTTTGGGGTACTCATAACCTGTCTTTAAAATAAACAAAATAATTCTTTATTATTTTTTTTTTCCGAAATGAAAATAATCAAATTTAGGAAAATAATATATAACTATACAGGGGGATACTGGTTTTGTAGTGGTTGATATTTCTTTAGCAGATTTTTAGGTAAGTTAACTAAAAAATGCTACAACCGATTGAAATTGAAAGGCTCAAGAAAAACGCGTGTGTGTACCGGCGATACGGACCGCGATTGCTGAACGCTGCGGCAACGCGGCGGCACCGCGCTGCAGAAAAACGCGTCTTGTACTGGCTCTAAGCGCCGGTAAACACACGCGTTACTACAGCGTTACCGCAATTGCGGTCCGTGGCGCCGGGTCATACACGCGTTTTTCTGCCTCGTGGTGTCGCAGCGGTACCTCGCGGCAGAAAAACGCATGTGTGTACCGGCGCTCACGGACCACAATTGCGGTAACGCTGCGGCACCGCGCTGCAGAAAAACGCTTGTGTGTACCGGCGCTTAAACTGTCAAGAAACTGTTAAACATTTAATTATTTTGACAAACATTTAATTAGCTCTTTACCGTATTGTTGCACACTCTTTTACCTAAAAATTTCATGACAATCGGTTTAGCAGTTTAGGAGCTATCGTGTTACAAACAGACATATACTCACGGACAGGCGTCACGACGATATGGTTAATAGATCGATAGGTCGAAATACACCCAAATAACACATTTTCAGCGTTATCTTAGAATATTTTTCGTCGAAAACAATACCTTCTTTTGACATTGCTGCGCGGATTTGGATTTTAAAAATTTACCCCTTTTTGATACGCCTATAGCACATGCACTACTGCTTTTGCATAAAATTTTGTCTCTTCGAAAAATGATCTATTGAGGATTTATTAAATATTCAAAAAGCACGTTTAAGGGGGAAACTGCCCCCAGCCATGGTTGGGGGTTGTTTCCCTTCATAAAATATTCTGGGGAGTCTCATGTCTATCTAAACCAAGTGTGTTGCTTTTCTCATTGAACGCTAAAATCTCATATGTAGGGTCTGAAGTAAAAGGCGCAAAAATTCATAATTTTTTTTTAGTGCGAGCAATTAATCATAAGCTTAATTGCTGTTAGTAAAATCTCAGCTAGAAACTTTTTGCGGTTGAATTTTACGCTGCACGCTTTTAACAAAATTGAAAATTTAAATCTATGGTATAACGCAAAGAAAATGGTATTTTTAAAATTAAAAGAGCCTTGCTTGTTTGCAAAACAAAAAGCAAGTGCTGGTGCGCGACGACATTTAGACCGTGAGATAAACGTTATTAACAGGCATTAGAGTAATGTTCGTCGCCAAAACCACGAAGTGGCGTAACCCACAAAAATGCGATTTTTAGATTAGCATACATACATAAAATATAGATCTATAGATCCACGAAGGGCCGTAACCAAATTCCTATTTTAATATTATTTTGACACCTGTCAAAGCTGCTATGTGAAAAAAAAAATTAACACTTTCCTGTAAAATAGTAAAATAGTTGTTTACCTTAAGGTCACTCATCGTCAAAACGAAGCCTAACTCTGATTTTCTATTTCTTGGTTATAATTTTTGACATTTTTTCCTTGTTTTTGCATTGACGGCTTGTTGTTATTTTAAAAATGTGGTTTTAACACAGTCTAAAGATCTATTTAATAATGATACAGTTTCTAGATAGTTTGCAGCACAACTTTTTAATTCTAATTACATAAATATATATAGTTTAGGTACCTTCATATTGTGTAAAACAACATCTTCAAAATAAAATAGAATCGCCAATGCGAAACCGAGAAAAACTTGTCAAAAATAATAACCAAAAAATAGAAAGCCTGACGTTAGCTTCGCTTCCTATAAAGCTTGCCTTTACGATGAGTGTCCTTAATTTACCTAACAAGTGCGGAAAGTGGTACTTTGCCGCACGCGACGGCAGTTGCACGAACGACGCGGAGCGGAGTTCGGGCAAGCCGTCAAGGGTGGCAAAGATAGTTTCCGCAAGAGTTAGGTACAATGTTTTTCCTTCGAGTGTTTTTGTCCATCTTCTTTATCAAAAAAACATGTTTTAATTCGCAAATATTTTATACCTAATAATGCTACAAAATGATACATAAGATAGAATAGTCACATAAATCATTTAATTAGTCCTAAATATCTTCATTTTTAACAAAACAAAAATCGTGCGGAGACATTATGAAACATGTATCATGATATTAATAAGAAACTTTATGTAAAGAATATTTAATTAATAATAACGAAAAAGTTAACGATTTTGTGTTTGTTGCTTGCTGCAATATAGCAGATGCCGCAACATCTTGAAGAACGTCTTTTCTTATTTGAATTTGATTGGTTGGTGTTTGGCCCACTACAGAAATGCTTTGATCAGTTTGCTGCTGAGAATTACCAGTGTACAGGCTGTAACACATTACAGGATTCTTCCTTCGGTGCTTCTCCGACACTCGTGCTAGGGATATGGGAATCAATGTAACCATTTCTAATGACGACCACCGTGTCCGCACGGTCCTTTGTGCTTGCAAGCTGCAAACTCTGCGGCCCGTGCTGGCGTCCGTGCGGCGTACCAGACATGCGCAGTTCCATCACCTAAATGATCGGTATCGGGAATTATCTCGATCGAGATCTTTTTGGCTATATCTGTCTCCTATATTAGTACGAGTAAAAAGAAGATGAACATATATTAAATGTGCACTTGGGCGACTAGAAGAAATACGCATTCCCGAAAAATGTGGTTATGTCTGGAATTTTTATGATCTGGAATTTTCATTAACATTCTCGATGTTTCAATTACGATATGTAAAGCGGCATTTAGAGCCCAGTCAGCCAGTTAGAAATAAAAGTGAGCTATAATCACATCAATTACGCATGCGCTAACCACAGCATGCATGCTGGCACGCAACACGATTAGAAATGCCCTAGTCCGTGACGACTCCTGTGCTGGCGTTTGTGTCGGTCCGCAAACACGATTAGAAATGTAATGTCGACCTTCTAAAGCTCAGCTCTCTAGCGTTTCTGGAAGTGGGCAATGTTACTTTCACATAAATTTACATAACTTTACATGTATAGGGGAGGGGAGTAAGTTAGAATTTTGGAGTTTTTTGATCTATCAGTCTGCCAAATTTCAGCTTTGTAGCATGTCTGGAAGTACAGTAGAATCGTTCGATGTTTTTTTTACATTTCGTCACTACTCTACTACTTTATGGAAGTCCATAAAAGTTGGAGGGGTTGTTAAGTCTATGAAGATCTACGACTGTGCAATTGAGTTTTGTAGCTCATTTCGAAGTAGAGTTTTAGATAGGTCAAATATGGACTGAAATGTTTCAAGAAAAGATGGTACAGCAGTATACGCCGCGAACTTGGCTGGGCACTGCCGTGGCCTCAGTTTTAAGTCGATCCACTTCTCAAAAATTTTGCATATTTTTCGAAAACTCAAAACTCAAAAACTATATACTAATCAGGGTTGCCAGATTTTTCAAATTAAAAAGCGGGACAAATTAAGTAAATGCGTAAACACAAAAATTTAAAATAGATACTAAAAATTTACATCGATTTTAACATCAAGTTAGTATAGGAGTCTTTTAGGAACCAAATGGTGTGTTTATTATTTATTTACGTTTCCAAAATACATTCAATAATTTAATTTTAAATGTTATACCGACCTATTTAAATTTAATGAGTTTTTTTTTAATTGAAGAGGTGAAAAAATTTTAAATTAAGTTGTGTTTCAAACTTCCATTGTCTTCATTATATTTCGATTATCAAAATTCCATGCATAATAAAATATATGATCTGTAATTTCTTTTAGTGATTTGTGAATTTTATTTAAAATAAACAAATATGAACGAACACATAAGATAAGTATAAAATGAGAAAGTAACTTAAACGAAAATTTAAACATTCCTCTTCGATTGTTTGTTGAAGTGTAAACTTCTTTAGGCGCGTTTAGCACTTTTTGTGGGTACTGAATTGAACTGAGCCGTCACGCTCGGCTATGTGACGCTCATTCGGGTGAAGTCGGCTCGAGTCGACTAACTGTGAGAGGAACAGTCAGCAAAGCGATATGATAATGCAGATGAAGGCCACTCAGAGCAAAATTGACCAGAGTAATTTATACCCAATTATAATTATGTAAATGTTATTAGGTACTTTGTATATTACTTTGTCAATATACAACGCAAAAATCTTGTATTTCGTATTATTAATTACGCCTTGTTGAAGTTTACACTTCTGCCGTGTGATCTTAAGCTCATACAATTTTTTTTTAAATAAAATTCATAAGTTATATATAAGAAGATACAAACAGGTAAAAAAATAGGACAGAAATGAAAAAAAAGGGGGAAAATCGGGACAATTTGCATAAAAAGCGGGACTTTCATAGGATTTAAAAAAAGCGGGACCGAGCTACAAGAAGCGGGACCGTCCCCCCTACGGCGGGGCGTCTGACAACCCTAATACTAATATTAAAAACTGAATAAACTGTTATCAAGCGGTTGGCCTACAATTGTTCAAAATTTGGTTTAAACCGATTGACCAATTTATAAACGCATTTTTCTGATCTGGCCCAATTTTACCATGCTTCTTAACCCTTAAAGAGTCGCTACGGCGTATAAAGTGCGCCACTCGATCTAAAAACTATCCAACGTCTTTCTTTCTCGCTCAATTTTAATGGCCGCCCATGTAACCTCCTACCCGTTAGTCTTCTTTACGTTGCCCGACTAGCAGCACGCGCGAAATAGGGATGTCAGAATTTTTTGAAAAAACCGGTTTTTCGGTTAACCGGTTATTTTTGCACTTATTTTAGCTGCCCGGTTATAACCGATAGGAAACACCGGGTATTCCGGTTTACCGGTTTTTCGGTTATTTTTTTAAAAATAAAAGTTAATCCAAATATTTATTCTCAGAAAAAAATATTTTTCACCAGAATAGTTACAAAAATAAAATAAATTAATCTTACCCTAATAACTGTAACCTAAAAATATACGGACGTGTATGTATGTATTCGGAAGTGGTTGCAGGCTCTACTAGACCTCCGTCCACTGAGACAACAAATGGATCTATTGTGCCCACGTACCTACATACCGAGTTTGACTAAAGTGGCATACTCTTTTTTCCACCCAGCACATAAATAAATTCTGCAGATTACAACAATAAATGATTAAGGCTTAATTTGGCTCAGAGATATACCACTAAGGCCTCTGCATTATTAGCTATACGTACACACGTAGTCGCTTGGCGTATTTTATGCACCATCCAAACACTAGCGACTTCGGACACTTCGCTCTCCACATATGGAGAGCACAGGGAAAAAACGTGCAAAGTCACTCTTAGTTAGTTTGGAGATATAAAATTTTGAAAGTTTAAAACTGGCACGTTCTTTCCCTGTTGGCCAAATGAATTATCAGTAATATCTTGTGACACGGCCTGTTCTTTCCCAGTTTGAATATTTCAGATAATAATACACATCTTAAGACATCATTTGGCATATATAACCCAATTCTTAGAAAAAATTACTTTGTACGTTTATTCCCTGTGCTCTTCATATGCTTTCGCGCGTGCTGCTATACTCGCGCTACGTAAAGAAATTAATAATCCCTAAAATACAGATAAATTGTCAAAAATACATTTAAAAACCATAATATATGCCCAAGAAAAAAAATATACGTACGTAGTCGCTTGGCGTATTTTATGGACCATCCAAACACTATCGACTTCAATGATACTTCGCTGTCGACTGAGGCTTTCGCGCTAGGCATGTCAATAACCGGTGGTTAAAACTGGAAAATCGGTTTTTTCCCAACAGTTAACCGGTTATTATCAGTTATTTTTTAGTTTTGGTTATAACCAGTTTTTACACTTTATACATAATAACCATTAAAAAAACCGTGATTTAGCCATAAATACATATAATTTAATTATTTATTAAAAACTCGAAAACAGAACTTGGAAAATTGCTTTTATTACCATTTTTTTGTTACTCATCTTTATAAATTCATTATTCTGTTACCTATCATTAAAAAATAAAAAAAAATAACCGAAAATTTGTTTAACCTGAATAACCGGTGCTTTTAATTAAATATGTATTGTGCTATTGAGTGAAAGTAAATAAAGAAAATCTAACATTTATATATTTTCCTTAGTGGCGTACAAAATACGCCAAGCGACCATCTGCGTAAAAAAAGTGTTAAGCATACTCAAGCGTACACAAAATTTCAAGTTAATATATTAATGCCTTGGATACTTTTCGCCGATCGCGGAAGCAATATTAAACATTAGCTGGATGTCAATTTCGTTATTTTGTTATTTACATGACGTAATGCGCGGCGAAAACGCGTTTTGGTCATTGTTGCATACCGTGTATTACTGTATCGTCGATTTGAAGAAACATGCGGAACCTAGATGGATGAACATGGCGACAGACAGGGAAGAGTGAAAGATATTGGGGGAGGCCTATGTCCAAAAATGAATCGAAGAAGGCTAAATAGATACATAGGTAGTATACCGTGATCGGTACCTATATATTTTGCTTACATCCTGGTCTTCATAAGATCTTAGTAAATACTGGTGCAAGTATCTCATTACTTGTGTGCCAATCGGATAATTTTATTAAAAAAGTTATAACAAACTAAAAACTTTTCTAAAGTTCAGCAAAAGACAAAAATAATAAGCAAAGTTTGACGTTTGCTAATTTTACTCGTATCCAGTTTTATCGCTGGATTGTGCATAAAAGTTTCTATTTATCTCTTAACAGTGGCGGATCCAGAAAGAGTTTATTTTTTGTTTTGAGTAAATAAATGCATTTAAATCAAAATTTAAAAAAAATATATAAAAAATGTTGCCTGCTGCGCATTTAGATATCTATCAGAGATGCTGAATTTTATATCTTAGACCACAAATAAATATAGTTTGATTTTTTATGCAAGTTTGGTCCGGTTCTGGTTCAAAAGAACGATAAACTAAACAGCGATCTCATTTGAGCGACATATGCAAATACCGACATTTAAAACAGCGCTATATTAAAAGAGCGACCTATCAAAAGAGAGAGTTCAAAAAAGCGAAAATTAAACTAACTACATCTAAAAGAGCAGGCGCGGATCAACGTGAGGGGAAAAAAAGGGAAATTATCCCCCAAAATCCTAAAATGTATTAATTTTTAACACCCAGAATACACCACCTGGCACCAATTACCCAAATCGCCGTCATAGTTCAAGCTTGCAATTTTCTACAGTGTGTCCACGTCAGTTGGTGGCATATGGGAAACTTTTTTATTATTAGCTTTACGAAAAAAAGTTATTCTTCATAAAAAGTTCTGCATGGCCCAAAACCTAAAATACAACCATCAGATGTTAAATTTTTTCAGTCATATTACGAGGTTTTTCAAAAAATGTGATTTTTGCTCTAGAGTAAAGGACCTTTCTTTTTGACAATATCGAAAATTGTTATAAAGAAAAGATGTTTAGAATTAAAAATAGCTTTCAAATATTCAACATGGCTGATTATAATTTTTTAATTAAAATTGGTGGATACAAAATGCCGGACTTTTCCATTTATAAACCGATATGAAGATACTAAATTTGTAACTTTGGGGTGTTAACTGACGGACTTTTTCATTTATAAACCGATAATTAATAAATTTAGAGCTTTGGTTTAAGGTTGCTGATTGTGATTCTTTGATTAAACCAAAAAAAAAATCCGAAATGGCAATATGACGTATTAGTTTAGGTTTTGGAGGCGTTTAAGGTCGATGATTATGATTTTTGCACTAGTACTTGGAAAAATGAAAATGGCGGATCAAAAGTTCTAAATTTAATACAAGTCGGTTTACATATGGGAAAATCTGCCATTTAATTTTTTTTCAAGTTTAATTCAAAAATTAAATTTAGCGATCTTACTCTCTGCCAAAGTTCCAAATTTACAACAGATCGGTTTATAAATGGGAAATTAAGCTATTTTAAATGCTCAATTTTGATTTTAAATTAAAAAACCATAATCCGCGACTTTAAACAACCCAAAGTTCCAAATTTAATACATATTATCGGTTCATAAACAGGAAAGTCCGCTATTTTAGATCCGCTATTTAAAAAAACTTGTAATAAAAATATAAGATTGCATAGACACCGGAATTCTATACACCTACCAAATATAAAATCTGTAGCTTGCCTGAAAGTAGTTGAAAAAGCTGTTGCAAGATTTTAAACATAAGCATAAAAATCAAACTATAACCTTTTAAAATAAATTGCAAACTAAAACCACAGCGTCGCGGCAGCTAGTTGGTTCGGCGTTGTTGGCAGCAAATCGGGTCGGCGGCAGCGGCGAGTTGGTTCACTGACGAATCGGTGGGGCGAATTCTGTTATTCCATCTGGTTATTATGGAAAATAGTTTTATGGTAAACGCGAAAAATCGATATCTAGCGATCGAATAAAATTGCTAGATCCGCCACTGAAAAGAGCGACATTAAAACAGAAACTTTTAAAAAAGCGACAATTAATTTAAAAAAAAAAATTAACTGGTAAGGTTCGTAATATAGCTTTCGTGTCCTGATTCAGGTTAGGTTAGGTAATTAGGTTAGTTAAACTAACCAGGTTAGGTATACTAATTTAGCCCGGTAAGATCTGGTAAACTATGCTTATCCGGTTCGAAAACAGGAGAGCAATAATTAACCTAAGCCATTTTAGATTGAAAAAAAAACAAATGTCGCTGTTTTTAATTTTGCTGTTTAAATATGTCGGTTTTATGAATGATGCTCTTTTAACATGTCGCCTTTTTGAATATCGCTGTTTTGATATGTCGCTGGTTTGAATGTCGCTGTATTTCACGAATGCAAATCACCCATGACTGTGCCACTGTACGAAATCTTGGAAAATCGAAAATCAGTGTTCCAGAATTTGGGTGGCCAGACTATCCCAAAATCTACCACAAGAGTTGGCCTGTTACCCTACAGACGGGAGCGCCAATAAACGAGAGTGAGAGAGAGAGAGAGAGAGATAAAATCAGTGTTGCAGAGATGACAAAGTGGTTTCGCCTCCCTCCGGCATGGTAAACAGTTGGTTGCCGCCTACCACACAGCAGGTGGTTGATGCGAGGAAAACTACGCAAAAGTTAAGAGTGGGAGTTGTAATGGTTAAGCGAAAGGAAACCTTAAGTAAATGGAGGGTTTTCCCTTTAACGTGATTGGCTATGGAACTGTGAGATAAGAAAGTGTCTATAAAACTTTATAGAATTTTATCTCTGTTTTTGTTTAGGCTTTCTTGTTTAGCTCATTAGCTAGAATGTAAGGTATACTTTAGGATTATCAGCATTATCAGCAATGCCACTGACTTGGTTCCTCCAAACTCTTCGAAGAGGGGATAATGGATTACTTAGGTCCAACCTACCTTTAATAAAAACCCAAAGTGTGAAGAGGCATATTCTAAGTTTTGTTGAAGTTAAACTAAAATTAATTGGCAGTAAAAGATTTTTGTATTTGAAGAATATTTTGCAGTTTATTAATTTGGCAATTTAAAGTTTTTATATTAATATTTTGGGTCTTGTTTGTTTTATAGTTAATGATAAAAGTCTTGTAAAAATCTGTAAATCGCAACAAACTTTTATTTTATGGTCGTTAAAGTTTGTGACGATTTTAAAACTGTTTTACTTTTATTTTATACACACAAAAGATCTACTACGGTACCCTCGTTTAAGGGCTTTATTTAAAATAAAATCATACCCTTCGCCCTTTTATAGGTCGCCGTTTTAAAAATAGCTCCTTTTAAAAACCTTTGGCTCATCCTCCCCGAGCATCAGATATCCGCCACTGTCTCCTGACCTATGAGCCTGATGCGTCGAAAAGCGGGGTAGTGTTGTTTGGAAAGAAAACTTTGCTCAGTGTCCCCTTTCTTTGCGATATGGCTTTTTATCATACAATGAAAAATGTCCAGGAATAAATTTTTAGCGTCAGTGAATACAAACAACCTTTTTGCAAGTTGCCATCCAAAATAGATACTAGAATGGATGTGAGAAAGTTTAATGCAGTTTTAATTTTAAATAAAAATAAAATCATAACAAAAACATTTCTTGTAAAAAAAAACCAAGTACGCGAAAATGGTCGTCCGTAAAAAGAATTGAGATAAAAGTAAAGCCAAATTCTGCAATACAAATTTCAAAAGAAAAGTTTTTACTAGTTAGGAAATGCTTTTTTAACCTTTGCTATTACAGCCAAACTTCTTTGTGTTCAATTTAGTACTGTGTCAAGTTTAGAAAAACATTTCCAACCAAGTAAGATCCTTTAATTTTGAAATTTGTATTGGAGAACTTGGCTTTACTTTTATCTCATTTCTTTTTACGGAATACCATTTTCGCTTACTTGGCTGTTTTTTACATGAAATGTTTTTGTTATGATTTCAATTATTTTTTAAAGGATTTGGATAATATTTAAGTTTTAAAGTCTTAAAATATGCGGAATATTGTTTAAAACTTTTGCAATTGCAAGTTTGAGGTTTTTCTCATGATTTTATTACAGTTCCTATCAGCCTTTCAAAGCTCAGCGGTTTAGCGTTTCTGAAAGTCGGCAATGTTACTTTTACATAATTTTACAGTTATAGGGAAGGAAAGAAAATTAAAATTTCGGGGTTTTTAAATTTTTTCCTATAGTTTTATCATAGTTCCTATCAGTCTGCCAAAGCTCAGCTCTCTGGCGTTTCTGGAAGTGGGCCATGTTACTTTTACATAAATTTACATGAATAGGGAGGGAGAGTAAATTAGAATTTTGGGTTTTTTTTTATTTTTTCCAAAGGTTTGGTCATAATATCTATCAGTCTGCCAAATTTCAGCTTTGTAGTATGTCTGGAACTACAGTAGAATTTTGATGATCTATACATGAGCGAGTGAGTGAGTGAGTGGCAATTTTGACGTTTTTTGAAATTTCGTAACTACTTGACTACTTTATGTAAGTCCGAAACTTGGAGAAGTTGATAACTCTATGAAGATGGACGACGTGCAAAGTTTGAGTTTCGTAGCTCACTCCAAAGTAGAGTTTTAGATGGGTCAAGCAGGGGTTGAAATGTTTTCAATAAAACTTAAACACAAAAATTTCATAACCACATCACTCAGAGGATTCGGTTAGGTTATATTAGGATAGTTAGATTAAGTTAGGTTTGCAAATCAAGGTTCCATACCCAATTATTGACCAAGGGAGTATGTTTATGTATATATGATTGTTTGCTATTTTTTTCTAGGTATTTATTTTGATTTTTTCTTAGATATTCAGATTTTAATTAACATTTTTTATATAGCTCACCCGCAAACATTCTTTTTTATGCAAAAATTTAACTGGACAAGTTTTTTCATAAATTTTGTTTCTTTTTCTTCTCACCCCTTTTGTATTATTTAAGCGTTGTTTAATATGGTTTTAGTAAAGTTCTAGGACCCTTCTCGAATAATGCTTTTCAAAATATGAGTGACATTTAAAGTTTAATTTCCAGTTAAATTCTGCACTTTAATAGGGTGTCCGAAAAGGTTTTTACTAATTAAAAAAATTATAACTTACTCAGTTTTAAATTTAGCAAATATTTTTTATTTTAAAATTTATTTTAGACCAGCGGAATTACCATAATTTAAGGCAAAAAAAAGATAATTATTAACAGGATTTGGAGCATTGAAAATTGTAGAGCGGCGAAAAACGAAGTTAAAAAATTAAATGCGTGAGCAGGGGCGTTGCGGGTTAGCTTTGGGGGGGGGGGGTAAAAAGTGGCAGGGAATCGTATTATTGCGATTTCCGGCGAAAGTTGACTTCGGAGCAAAAAGTCATATACAGAAAAAACATAGGCCATGAAATTGGCTAAAACTTTTGTGAATGACATTTTCTACATAACCTCAAAATGTTCGAGAAAAATTTTAAAAACCATAATTTTGGTTATTTTTTGTTTTTTATTTTTCATTTTTGCAAAAATAATGTCAGTTTAACAAAACTTGGTAAGAGTAGAGCTCTTTCGGTGCTAAATGGCTACAATATTTTACAAACAAAAATATTAAGTTGTTTCAAAGATATTTGTTTTTTCCGCTCAAAAACACTTTATTTTTAAATGAAAATTCTCCTTCAGAAAATCATCGTACTCAGTTCTGCTGATACTTAGTTTTTGGCACTGTGATATACTTTTTGGCGAAATAAAAAAAGATAATATGCGTCATTTAAAAAAATGTCCAAAAAAGAAAAAAACTTTCAAAAAAATTGTTACAATATTTTTTAAAGTTACTGTAGTTTTTTTATAAGTTTTAAAACATTTTTTAAAACTGACTATATTACCTAGTTTTACGCAAGAAAAATGGCTTTTATTATAGCTAAAAAAAATTGGGCTACCTGCCTTGCTTTTGGAAAATTAATATAAATATATACATTATGACAAAAATTTTATTTTTTCTAATAAATTTTTTTTATCGCTCTGTATGTTATTTTTAATATCTTTCTGAGTTTTATCGCCCCCAAAAAGTGCCGCCTAAAGCAAAGCACCCTGTCACCCCCTAGTTAAGCTGCTGATATATGTGCAGGGTTTTCCCGTATATTTTTACACCATATCTTAAACGTTTATTTGAATAGTTATCAAAATGGTAAATACAAAAGTTTCATAATTTTTTACGAAGTTTAAGAATCTTAGGGTCAGAATGTAATGTTTTTTTAAATGTCAAAATTTGACAGTTTGATATCTTTTTTTAAATTGAACATATATATTATTTTAGTAAAAGCAAAAAATAATACAATTTTTTTTTGAAAAATTTAAATATCTAAAACTTCATTGATAATTTTCTACATAGCCTCCTTTATTATTTAATTTTGAATAATTCTTATAAATTTTCTGTAAATAGCTTAATAGATAGAGTGCGCAGAATTTCCATTGAGATCGGCAAATATCTGTTCTATTTTCTCTTGTAGAATTTGAACAGGCTTGAAAACACTTCAAATTCTACAAGAGAATTGTGTTTTTCATGGTTTTGATGTATCAATTTAATTTTTAAAACTTTTAAACGTATATATCTCCAAAACTAATAAACGAATATTTTTGAAATCAGGAAGAAAAGATCTATAAAAATCTTAAATAATATATAGGGTGTTTAATTTTTTTAAAAACCATCAACCTGTCACATTTTGACATTTAGAAAAAAAAATTACATTCTGACTCTAAGATTCCTAAAATTTGTAAAAAATTATAAAACTTTTGTATTTATAGTATTTTGATATCTATTCAAATAAACGTTTTAGATATGGTGTAAAAATATACGGGAAAACCCTGTACATATAGAAATTGGCTTAACTAGGGGATGCCAGGGTGCTTCGCTTTAGGCGGCACTTTTTGGGGCGATAAAACTCAGAAAGAAATTAAAAATAACATAAAGAGCGATAAAAAAAATTTATTAGAAAAAATAAAATTTTTGTCATAATGTATATATTTACAATAATTTTCCAAAAGCAAGGCAGGTAGCCTAATTTTTTTTAACCATAATAATAGCCATTTATCTTGCGTGGAATCAAGTGATATAGTCAGCTTTAAAAAATGTTTTAAAACTTATAAAATAACTGCGATACTTAAAAAAATATTGTGAAAATTTTTTTTTAGTTTTTTATATTTTTGGACATGTTTTTAATTGATGAATATTATCTTTTTTTTAGTTCGCCAAAAAGTACATCTCAGTGCCAAAAACTGAGTACCAGCAGAACTGGATATGATGATTTTCTGAAGGAGAAATTTCATTTAAAAATAAAGTGATTTTAAAAGGAAAAAACAAATATCTTAGAGACCTCTTAATTTTTTTGTTTGTAAAACATTGTAGACATTTAGCACCCAAAGGGCTCTACTCTTACCAAGTTTTGTTAAGCTGACATTATTTTTGCAAAAATAAAAATTTTTTTTTCACATTTTGAGGTTATGTAAAAAATGACATTTACAAAACTTTTAGATATTTTGATGGCCTATGACTTGTCTGTATGTCACTTTTTTCGCCGACGTCAGCTTTCGCCGGAAATCGCAATAATACGATTTCCTGCCCCTTTTTACCCCCCCCCCCCCAAACTTAACCCGCAACGCCGCTGCTCACGCATTTATTTTTTTTAACTTCGTTTTTCGCCGCTCTACAATTTTCAATGCGTCGTCCTATTAATAATTTTCTTTCTCTCAAAGTGTAATTTGCCTGGTCTATTTGTGAAAAATAATGTCGTAATCTTCCCACATGCACCGTCTGCTCCGAACGTTTACTAAAATTGGAAAACACGTGGAGTTGCTTAAATTTTATCGCGAACTCTTTGTTTCCACTATTTGATATTTGCAGAAACTTTAGTGTATTCCCCCCCCATTTAATAACATCAAAAATGAGAGACCCTGAAACCTGCACAATCCATGACAGTTAAGTCGGGCCTTCTGGGAGGATAGTTAAGGTCACCATTTTTCGACATGAATTTTCCTGGGTAGCTATTCTGGGTCTTGAACGATGTGACCATCCACATCACACGCTTTAACCGATAGCAAACTCTGAAAGGTCGCGTGTTTTGCGAAATGATTTGTCTCGACCAATGGCATATTGGCCTGCTCTTCAGAATTAGTGATTTTTACGCGTTTAAAGCAAAATCTGTTCTCCTGTTTCGTACCGACTGAACGTTCCGTGATCGGATCGTAGGAGAAGCTTGCGCAATGGAGGTCTTTTCGCATAATGCGTGACGGCTCGGAGCTAATTTAAAGCTTGCCATTGGCTAAAGAATTTGATGGGAACTATCACAGCGTTCAAGACCCAGAATAGCTATCCTGGAAACATGCTTCGAACGATCTGCATGGAAAGGTTCCCAGAAGTCCCGACTTAACTGTCATCGATTTTTACCTTCCTAGCCCGCGTAGGATTGGCTAGAAAAGGTATTGTTTTCGACGAAAAAACATTTTTGAGACAACGTTGAAAATGTGTTATTCGGGTATATTTTGACCATTGAGTTGTATAAAGGCCCTGAAAGGGCCTTTAGAGACGGAAAGACAAGGCATTTTTTATTGACTCTATCTAATTTGGTTGCTATGTCCAGGTATTTCTTATACAATAAAAAACTAGACAGAAACTATTAAACTTATGAAACTGACAAAGATAGACTGATTCTTACATACTAATACCACCCTAGATAATATATGGGTACTTTTATCTCTTTCACATTGGCAGCATAACTGCGAAAGAAAAGCAGCTTGCTAATTTTAATCTACCTGCCGTATTTTGAGTGATTCAACCTGCTGTCGTTTTTGACAGGAAAAATTGATGTTTTGTGATGTGCAAGGTTGATAATGTACGTAATCGAATTTTTTTGATTTTTGTGCGTGATTTTTCACAAAAAGTCCTAAAAGCTTTTAAAAACAAGTTTCTTAGTAACTAATTTGGTTCAATTATGGTAAGAAATTGTTGTTTGTGCAAAAAAACAAGAAAAATCGATGAGGAAACAACATTTCATGAGTAAGTCGTCTTGACGTATAGTTTTTGGTCAAAATCGACAAAGTTCAGTAGCGTTACGATAGATAGTTTTTTATACGATTTTACCCTCACTCATTTTAATTCAGAGAGTTTCACTTTCCCGCAATCACAAAGATTATTTTTTAATAATTTGTTCATAAGTCCCGTAATGTAGTAGTGTGGGGTCTACTACGTTATACCTCGATGCTTGAAAATGGGTGTTTCTTTTTTTAATGATAAGTTGAGGTCGTTTTATACTGTTTTCAAGAAAAAAAAATGCGGATTTTTCGCATTTTTTATAGAAATTTCAAAATTAAAAAATTAGTAAAAACTCATACAAATTGCTATAGAAAGAATTTATTTGACGTATTTCGAGAAAGAGAGGGACGGCTCACAATCGACTGAGCTTTAAATAAATGGTAATTTAGCCAAAAATAAGGTGACCAACTGTCTGGCAAGAGGCGATAAAAAGTTATGGTTTTTTAGAAATGTATTTACGCATAGAAAAATGGTTACCTCATATTTTTGAAATCTAACGTTCGACCTTACATTTTGCTCTAACATTTTAATTTGTCGCGCATTTTTGACTCCGTAAAATCGTCCAAAATCGACTATTGAGCATTTATAATGAAAAAAATGCAGAAACAATTATGATAATGATGATTTACAGAAATTCAGCAGTTCGGTTTGGTTCGGTTTGGGTCGATCTTAGATTAGGTTGGTTGTGTTTTAAAGTAATTCAGCAGGAGTCGGCTGCGCTGACTCCTGCTGAATTACTAAGTAGACCCAACAAACCTAACCTAAAACCAAACCGAACGCAACTTAACTGAACCAAAACGAACCGAACTAAACCAAACCGAACGGAACCGAACCGAACCGAACCGAACCGAACAGAACAGAACCGAACCGAACCGAACTGAACTGAACCGAATCGAACCGAACCGAACTGAACCGAACCGAACCGAACCGAACCGTACCGCTCAAGCAATAAGCAAGAATCGGCTGCGCCGATTCTTGGTGAATAGTTCTGAATAAATAATTTCCTATAATTTGGGCCTTTAACCCTCAGATGCCCCGTAACAAGGCTTTGCTAATCCATTTTCAATCTTTGTTGTTTTGTATGTGAGCAACAAGGACTTAATCGCGATTAAACCCATGATCGCGCTTAAGTGCTTACGGTGCATCTGAGGGTAAGTTAGCGTAAGGAAATCGAATTGGGAAATTTGATATGGCCGAATGACCCGGAAACAGTTGGCCCAGCAAAAAATTTCTATCAATGTGTCACAGCCTTCGTAAAGTTTACGAAGGCTGCGAATGTGTCAAAACATCTGTGGGAAGGTCAAGTGTACAAATTTTCAAATTATGTGAAAAAACCGCGAAAAAACACGAAAATCTAGGTATGTAATTAACTTAAAATTGTTAAATTATTAATCCTAAGCTAATTTACAAATTTATGTCGAAAATTTGACGATGCAGTGATAGAAATTGATTTTTTTCAACCCAAACAAGTCAGAGAAAATCACTATGTAACGTTTTTTGAAAAATTATTTTTAAAAAATACCATACTTTTTTTTTTAATTTCCCGTATCTAAATCGACTAAAAATAGTCCAAAGAATCATTTCCATACAAAAAAATCGTTATATAGGGCGTTTTGACGAGCGAGGTATAACGTAGTAGAACCGTAGTGGGTGTTATTATATAAACTTTAATCTAAGTTTAACAAATTTTGATTTTACTGTTAAACAAATGGTCTTTAATTTCGTCAAAACTTTTCTCAGATTTCCAAAGAACAATGACCAAAAAAATGTATGGATTGCCCTGCGGGGAATTCAATATCAACTACCTAGATATGCAATTCTATGTTCTGATCATTTTGAAGATAGTGCCTTTAGCTTAGGAAAAGATGGAAAGAAGAGGTTAAAACAGGGAAGTCTTCCGAAATTAGTCGACAATGTTTTTCGAAGTGAGATGTAAGTAGGAAAGTTTTTTTTATCATTATTATCTATTACGCTGTGGTTCTGTCAATATATATTTTTTCGTTTTAAGCAAAACATAGGCTAAAGCTTTTTTTTAAATAGGTCAGTCAAAATGTTAGAGAGGTACATGATCTTATAAACCTCGGAGTAAAAACTCATAACATTTTAATAGGTTCTTTGGGTTGCTGAAGTGTTTAAAACATCGTCTAATTTTTTAGACCACTATGAAGTAGCTATAATACTATTCGAGTTTCAAAGCTTAATATTTTGAGGATTTTTGTAAATAATATAAATTTTTAAATTTTTAGTTTATCTATTACTTGCTATCAACTAAATAATACCTTAGGAAATTTTGACATAACAACATTGAACATTTTTAGTTCCGAAATTTCTGACTCCAGCATAACTTGTAGTCCACCCAAGAAGAGAAGAGTTGAAGGTGACACTTGTACAAGGTTCATTTGTAAAGAACACCGCAGCCGTTTACACAGGCCTTATGGAAAATTTTTGGCTCCGTGGAATTGGCTATAATTTTAATATGTTATAGTAGGATATGTAACTAAAAAAAATGTAAGTAAAGTTAAGTTTTTCTATGTACAGTTTTTGAGATATAAGCGGTCAAAGTTCGTTAAATGGTCGTTTTTGTGTATTTTCTAATACTAATAACTCTTACATCTTGACCGAAAAAAATTATTTGGCCATAAAAATGACTTAGTAAATGTCTAAGGACAAAGTCGCTTATGATGTCATTCTTATCAATTTAATTAATACCGTATATTATTGTCAATTTATTAAATATTATAGGGGGGATAGTCAAAAAAAACATTTTTTATATCTGCACTATTACCGAATTTTATAACTGACGCTTTTTATTTTGGCACAGGTTAACAGTTTTATATAATATTTAAAGAAAAAAAATATTTTTGTTTTTTGACTGCCCCCACTTTTATAGATATTAATTTTTTTATTGCAGGTATTTTTTCTTACTAAATAAAATTGACTTTAGCTGTTTCAAGCTATTTTCCGTATGACAAAAATCAATTTGTTAAATATTTTGTAATAAGATACAGCTCAAAGAATGTTTTTATTATATAAAAAAAATACTATAGCTTTTGGTGGAGTCAAAGGGTCTGTTCAAAAAAAAACATTTTAATTTTTTTTTGCCCTTATATAATTTTTAATTTATTTTTGGAAAACGGCTCGGTGAATTTTAATTAAACTTCACCTGCTTATTTTTGTAACTGTAAAAGCGTCACACTAGGAATAAAAGTGTTTTTTTTTCTAAGTCTAGTTTTGAAGATATTAATTTTTGTAGCTGTATCTATCTTATATTTACAGGACGGCGACAAAAAAAAAAGATATTTAACGTCCAATTTTTGCTGTACGTACAACTCTAAACAACTAAGAGCCAAAACAGTAGAAAAATAAAATATGTACAGGGCGTCTCAAGAAAAAAGCTTGTTTTATTGTACTGTTTTAATACTAATAATGCTAACAAGTAACTAAACAAATTAACTTAAATTAAAATTATCTTAAACATGTGCTATAACATTTATATGTTTATTGATTAATATTATGTGATCTATTTGCGGCATCCATTTTGAAGCAAACTTTGCCTGAAGTACATTATATACCCCTTATGACGAGCGTATCCTAGGTACCATAGTACACTGCAAATATGAGAGCAGCATCCTACTGCCCTTGCTTTACTTTTACATATACAGTAGTATCCAGTGGCGTGTCGTATAGGGGGCGCCAGGGGGTCGGTTCGGTTCGATTCGGATCGGTTCGGTTCGAAATAGAATTAATTGTGTTATTATTTTAAAAAGGTTTGTAATTTATTTGACTTCCATACCTATCGCCCCCCCCCCCCCCGCCATTTTATCCACGACACGCTACTGGTAGTATCCTAGGATACGCTGGTCTACGAGGGCTTTGGGAATTACCGAGAATGACACCCATATCTGGTGCTTAACAATAAGTTACGTACTATTGACATTTTCTTGTTAAGTAAAAAAAAAAGTACTACATTAGTACTAATAAAACTCTGCATCAAATAAACCTATTTTTTGAGACGCCCTGTAAATATTTTTTTTTCTACTGTTTTGGCTCTTATTTGTTTAGAGTTTCGGTACGTACAGCAAAAATTGAACTGTAAATACCTTTTTTTTGTCGCCGTCTTGTAAATATAAGAATAGTTAGAGCTACAAAAATTAATATCTTTAAAACTAGACAGAGAAAAAAACACATTTTTTTCCTTATGTGGCGCTAAGTTACAAAAATTAGCAGGTTAAGTATAATTAAAATTCACCTAGCCGTTTTCCAAAAATAAATTAAAACTAAAAGGGCAAAAAAAAATAAAAAAACATTTTTTTGAAAAGACCCTTTGACTCAACCAAAAGCTATAGTATTTTTTTTATATAATAAAAATATTCCTTGAGCTGTATTTTAATACAAAATATTTAACAAATTAATTTTTGTCATACGGAAAATAGCTTAGAACAGCTAAAGTCAATTTTATTTAGTAAGAAAAATACCTGCAATAAAAAAAATTCATATCTATAAAAGTCGGGGCAGTTAAAAAACAAAAATATTATTTTTCTTTAAATATTATATAAAATTATTAATCCGTGCCAAAATAAAAATTGCTGGTAATAATAAAAATTCGGTAATAATGCAGATATAAAAAAATGTTTTTTTGACTAGTCCCCTATATTATTTAATAAATTTACAAGAATGACATCATAAGTGACTTTGTCCATAGACCTTTACTCAGTCATTTTTATGGTCAATTGTTTTTTTTTGGTCAAGTTGTAAGAGTTATTATTATTACAACATACCCAAAAACGACCATTTAACGAACTTTGATCGTTTATATCTCAAAAACTGTTCATAGAAATACTTAACTTTACTTAAATTTTTTTAGTTACATATCCCACTATAACATACTAAAATTATAGTCAATTCCACCGAGCCAAAAAACATAAGGCCTGTGTAAACGGGTGCGGTGTTCTTTCTACGATGAAAACAATAATTTTTTTACATCCACTGCACTTAGCATGCTAACAAATTCTTTTTACTCTTTTTTTTTTAGTGAAGAAAATTTTGTAAACACATAGACAGATAGATTTAAAGTTTAGTAAGTATTCATGAATTATTTAATATGCAAAAATCGTTGATAAAAAATGCTAGTGGCACTCACACACAATTTTTATTTTTCGCCGCCACTGACTTTTTTACCCAAGACAATTCAATAGAAATATTTTTGCTATGTTGCATGCGTCCGGACTTACCAAACCGAAATTCTATTTTTATCCCTGTCTTGATCATTAAATTCTTACTTATATTTGGTCAATTGCGATAAAAGCTTGATATAATGGCAATTTAGGCCCATGCCGGGTCTACCCGTAGGGTATGGAAGTCAATGATTTTGACCTTTTTTAGCAATATCGTCTCGACGTCTGTGTGTGTGTATGTTTGTCCGTAACACGATAACTTAACTTTTTAGGTAAAATAGTATTCGACACTTTAACAAGCTGATGAGACTTTGGTCAAAATCTATTAATGCTAATAACAGTTTTTTACAGATTAAAATGTTAAATATGCTAACTGTTTTTGAAGCATCGCCAGTTTGAATTTTTTAAGTTTGAGGATAAAACTGTATTAAGTGTTCTCAGGCACTGCAAACTTTTAAGTTTGAGACAAATCGGTTTAACAATAAAGAAATTCGCCATTTTGGATCCGCCATTGTTGTAATAAAAAACGTAAATTGTAGTATTACCAGGTTACCAAACACTACACCTACCAAATTTCAACGCTCGAGTTAATGGATTTAACTTTGCCTAACAAAACCAAATTTTAAGAAAATTGCGTAAAGAATTAAAAAAAAAATTGTTTAAATAATATATCTATTTTGTTTTTCATCTGCACATTTTATCGAAACAAATTTTTTTAGTCCGGCGCCGAGTTGGCCCGGCGCTAAGTTGAACTGGCGCCCAGTTGCCGGCGCCGAGTTGGCGGCGCCCAGTTGTCCCATTCCGGCTTCACACCCCTGGTTAGGTCCTTGGATATTTGTGATTATTTAAAATCCTTTAACCTTGCTACAACTTTGCTAAACTGGGCGAATAAACCTGACTGTAGCATAATAGTAGCCGGGAGTGGGACATATTAGTATGCCAAGAGCTTAGTTTTGTGGATGTACCGGGTTTAATCATCATGTAACCGTGAAACGAGTTTTTCGCGAAAGACAGCTTAGTGGTCGAAAGAACGAAACAGACTTGTGTTGGCTCTTTAAAATAACTATCAGCTGATTCGTTTAACTTATATTAAATTGGTTTGAACTTTTCTCAATTTTATTGGGTGGAAAACTCCAGTATTAAAAGTAAAAAATGATAAGGAGATTAGGGCAGCGCCGTAGCGTGCCCGAAAGGGCGGGGGGGGGGGGGGGGGGGCGACAGCTAAAAAGGGCGCCTCTGAAAACTGATGAAAAATCTTGTCACAAAAAAAAACAAAAAGGTCAAAAGGGCGCCTCTCGCGAATCTTGTGACCAAAAAAAAAAAAAGATCATCATGTGTGAGGGGGCGGCCGATAAGTCACAAGGGCGCCTCTCACAAATCTTGCGACCAAAAAAAAAAAAAAAAGGTCCTTCTCATGTTGTTAGTTTCCTTTGGCACCCACTCAATTGGCCGTTACCGGCCCGACTTAATAAAGCTGAGGGCGCTTCGGCCACCTATGGGGCGCCACTACCCTCGGGGCGGGGGGGGGGGGGGCGACGAACCCCCCGCGCCCCCCCCCCCACGCTACGCCGCTGGATTAGGGACTTATAGGAATAAAGACAGACAGTATTAGTGCCAGACAGTAGTTTGACGGACTTAAAATAAGGCTTTTGTTTACAGACTCTAAGAATCTAGATAAATACTGCCATCTTTAATAAAAAGATAAGTAAACGATTTATTTTTAAATTCGAATATATTATGTCAATTTTGAAAGACTACAATGCAAACTTGTCAAAATACATTGCCGTTGTGAAAGCTCAAAATTAAACGCCATAATATGGATTAGATTGTAGATTACGAAATTTTAGTAGAATTTTGACCGATAAGTTTATTTATGTTTTCTTTGTCTGACGTGCTTGTAAAACTACACAGAATCAAGTACAGTTAATTTTATTCTTTTTGGGAAAACTTTTTTTCGTTAGCCTATGGTATTCTTATAATAACTAGCTGATAACTGTCAAAAAGTGATTTCAAAAATTATGAAATGGATTGCGTTATTTGTTTTAACGCTAAATTTATAAATGAACAATTACGCCAGATCGAGTGAACGATTCGGTGGCTTGAGCTTTCGTAATGTAAACCAAGCATTATAGTCCAGTCGTTATAGAATTGAAGCTTACAAAAGGTGGTGTATTTGCGATTTTAACATTTACATTGGAGTTCTAAAAACAAAACTGAGATTTTGACCTTGTGGGGGGGGCGGCTACCCCTCCATCTTGGATTTAAGTGCGCAAAAAGGTTTTTTTTTAAATTACTTATTTACTGTAAACAACAGTGAAAGACAATAAAATTTCCTACAAAAACGATGTTGTTCGTTCTTTTTTTGTTGTCGGATGAATGGTTTTCGAGTTATGACGCTAAATATTTCGCCGCCATTTTGGGTTTTGGCCAATTTTTTTTTAGTGGCCTTTAACTGACAAAATCTGTACTAACATAAAATAATGATCAACTAATTGCCTATAAAATAAGGTATCATTTAGTTGCTGAGTTACGAAGCCCGAAGTGTGAGCAGTACACCCTTTTCCTATGTATTTTTTACTCGTATATGCAAAATAAACTGAAAATATTTAGTTTTATGTAATTTTCTCAAAAGGTAAGCACTTTACAGAAAGTGTGTAGTTAACTTTATTGTAGAAAATTAAATTATCTTTTAAACGATGTATTACCTAAGCGGGCCAAGTCCACGGGTTATTTTTTAGGATCAAGAAAAAAAAATCATGTTTTTTTTAAGTTTTTATTCAGTTTTCAAAAAAACTCAGCATATTAGGGAAAATTTTTTAAATACCGGTTTTAGAGAAAATTAAATGTCTTTTTTATATGGCGTATCATAAAGTTGTGTTAAAGCTATTATTGACACTTCAGGGGCGTCCGCATATTGAGGTTATTTTTTTCGAATTATTTTTTTAAAAGTTTTTATTTGTTTTAATTAATTTTCTTAAAAACTAAGCTAAAAAAAATTAAACGCCATTTTAATATCCAATTGCTTTCATCCCCAATCAAAAGAAGTTCGTAACGTAGCATTGTCGTCAACTTAAAAAACATTTTAATATAACGTCAGTTTAAGTTTTTCATTTGTTTTCCCTGAAAGCGAGCGGCTTAAAATAAAACGTGAGAGTCGAGAAAACATTTTTCAAACATTTTTATTTGCAAAGCTACACGTAGATAATGCAAAGATAATACAAGCAACTTTTTCGTTGTTACAAGCAGTGGCGGCCCTTGACGTTATAAATTGGGAGGGCAGAAATTTAAATTGCATGAAAAATGAAATAAAAAAACTTTTGTTTATAGATAAAGTCCATTCGCCTTCCTTTTTTATGGCCCCGTGAAGAAACCTCAAATATCCCACAAAATTTTAAACAGTCTATAAACCTACTAAATATAATATGTCTAATTTTTGTCACATTTTCATTATTTAATGTTTTGCCTGTAGGCAATATTCATTTGCATAGAAAATTCTATGTGGTTATTTAAATGAATACGACTTTGCCTATTTAACTTTTCACTAAAGTGCTTGATATCACACATCCCCTTTACACGCAGGATCACTTCGTGGATTTTTCATAACAAGACAAATAAAGCTAAAAAAGTATTTTTTTTCACAACCGCACAACTAGTTTTGAGCATCGTATAATTTTTTATTAAAATTTCTATTATAAGTTTTTATGCAACACCCCTCGGCATTACTTAGGCTAAAATTTTGATTAATTTTTAGGTCCGGTCTATGTGACCCTAAAGATTTTATTTGTAATCAAAGTTCATATGTCAACGTATTTAAATTTGCACATTTAATTATGTAATGGACGGTACTTATTTCCATTTTATAAACAAACCATAACGAAAACAAAAAATGACACGCGACTGGCAAGACTTTGTACTACTTACAAACGCCAAATCAAAACAAATTCATCCGTCTTCACTAAGGCAACACTAGAAAGGGCAACGAACGTTTAGGCACGATGATGATGGCCGACGTCAACAAAAACAAACATTCCTCCCGTTCCCGCGCGAGAACAGTTACCTATTAGTGATTTTTACCTTCCTAGTCCGCGCAGCAATGGTCAGGGAAGGTATGGTTTTCGACATAACGCCGAAAATGTGTTTGGGTGTATTTTGACCTATCTTAGCAATATTGTCGTGATGTCTGTTTGTTTTTATGTGTGTGTGTCTGTATGTCACGTTCGGTGATCCGTGGTATATCTATCCGTAATATGATAGCTCCTAAATCGCTGAATCAATTTTCATAAAATTTTTAGGGAAAATTGTGTTCGACACACTTACGAGCTGATTAGATTTTGGTCAAAACCCATTAATGCTAATGACATTTTTTTGACAATAAAAAAATTATATTGTATATTAATATCATTGCTTCACTTGAAGTGTGCAAATAGGCTGGATGGAGATGGAGATATTAGAATGATACATTAAAAGAACTTGAATTTTAGGGTTATTTCATAAAACACTGCTTTTTTCGTACTAAATTATCGTTTTTTAATTAAAAGGGACTTGAAACGAAATAATTTTGCGCTTTTGGCATGGAGCATTTTTCGTCTGGCGCATTTTTGTGGCAGCGCGATTTTTGTTAGGGTGGCTTTGACGCGTGTGGATTTGGTCGCGCTGTATTTTCCGTAAACCATTAAAATAAACAAAACTGAAAACTGTTGACAGAAGCTATGGCTAACTTGACAGAAAGAGAGAAAGAGAGGGTCGCCACCCTCTCATAAACAACCTTTAAATTCTGTATAGGCAAAAGCAGCTTTTTTTTCAATCGACCGGAAAACAAGCACTTTCCGTACAATTTTTCATATGGAAAATGCCACAAATAGCGGTCTCTTGGTTCTTTTCAGTCACTTTTTGATACTGTGTAGTTTTCCACCAGGATATGACTTGTTTTTCGGTCGATTTAACAAAAAAATCTGTTTTTGCCCATATTAGTAGAGTAAATTTGCAAGGTATTTCAATAAAAAGCTGCAAAAAGGGTATATTTTTTTATATTTGGCATGGTAGTAGCTAACATTAAAACCTAAATTTTCAATCGAGAATCTCCTGATTTCCGGCATCGGAATCCAAGATGGCGGCTGCCAAAGTTAAGAAAAAAAAATGAATTCCCTGTTTTATGACAAATTAAATTAATTTTGATAAATTTACTTTAACATATAACCTACCTATTTTAAAACAAAATGGCGGCTATATTTAATAAAATCGTTTTTATTCGATATTTTCTTTAATTTTTGCGCGATATTCATTTCTAATACCTCATATTAAAGCCACTGACCAGCTCTTTAAACCTAATGAAAAAAAGTTATAAGTTTGCCTGCCGTCACAAAGATGGCGCTTAATATGTCAAAAATGTATAAGTTTCTCAGCCGACACAAAGATGGCGCTTAATTTCTCAAAAGTAAAAGAGACCTTTATAACCTGTAGACCAAATTAAACTTTTACAAAAATTTTTTTTGGATTTTATCAGTAGAAAGCTAGATTTTGTAAAAATGTATAAAAAGTTTGACGTTGAATTTGACATTTAACATTTTAAGATGGCGGCCGAAGTTCAGATAAAAAAGTTATTTTTTTGTTCTTGTTTGACACAACTAGTATTGCCGTGTAATATATTGATTTATACTAAATGGGGGTCGCCGAGTTTAAATATTTCCTAATAAATGACATATGTCTATTACTATCCTTAGATAGATGGCGGCGGTCAAAATATAAATTCAACAGAATCGTTTTGGTTTGGTAAATCTTTTTACCAAGATATGTAGTTTTACATTAATCTTAATTAGTTTTAAATTATAATGCACAACAAAAATATTTTTTATTTATTTTTTAAAGATGGCGGTCGAAAAAGTAAAAAGAAACATTTTTGTTTATTATTTCGAAATTTAACAAAAAAAAACTGAGAAAACCAAGACATTTTGTTAAAGAAAGCACAGATATTTTAAATATGTAAAAAAAGTTGACATATGTCACGTGCCGGATGATTTGAATAAATTGACCATTTTACTTAATAGCTATCTCGATTACAATTGATCTAACAGTAACGTTTAAATTAGCAAAGTTAAATAATTTTTTCTAAATCATCAGAATCTGATGTCAAAAATGACATATATCATACACCTGTCAAACTATTGACATATGGTTTATTTTTTTAAATAAAATACCCTGTATATAATTTTTTTAATTGATAGGGCTCCTTTTTCTGATTTCAAAAATATATAATATGTTGACATTTAGTCCAGCCGTTGTTGAAAGGTTTGCATTTTAAAAATTATAATCATTACCAAAATGGCAACGTCCTTATTGTTTATTTATTGTCTAAATGTCAACGTATTATATATTTTTGAAATCAGAAAAACGAACCTTAAAAAAATATACCCTTTTTGCAGCTTTATTTTACAAATTTACTATATAGAATTTAAAGATTGTTTATCGGAGAGTGACCATCTTATTTTATCCGTGGTGAAATTCAAAATGAACTTTAAATTGTGTTTGCCAGTCTCGCAGGTCAACGATTTCAATTTTACGATGCAGGTCTATAAATGCATTATATATTCCGTTTCTTAGAGGGAAATAATCCGTGTATTTGTCAACAAAATAAAATTATGTATATGTTTTACATATTTTTTAAAAACGCTTTATCATCATTACACAGCCCGAAAAAAAAAACTTGGGACACCTAGAGGGCAGTGGTGGCGATTATAAATTAGGAGGCATAAATTTATATTGCATGGAAAAGGAGATAAAAAAACTTACCTAAACAATTTTATTTTAGCATTTTACAAACAAGCAGCTACCTGGTGTAGGTTTTAGTTTATTTGTATATAGATAAAGTATATTCGCCCTTCTTTTACATGCGCAAAGATCTTGGATTAGCACCAGTTTCAGACTTATCATGGCCCGTAGAGCAACCTCAAAAATCCCACAGAATTTTAAACAGTCTATTAACCTACTACGTATATCGGGTGGGACAAAAAAAACTGGACTATTTTTATTTCATTATAACTTTTGAACTATAGCATCGATTTTAATAGGACAAACTGCACTTGGCAGAGCATTAACCATAGTTTTGACCAAATATATTTTTTTGTTCGCCTTCTCAAAATCCAAGATGACGGACGAAGTTAAATTGTACCCTTCAAAGATGCTCGTTGATTTTTGTGTTGCAAACATGTTTTAATTATTTTTTGCACAACAAGATACAAGTCAGCAAAATCGGTTCAGTGGTTCTAAAAAAAATATTTCTGTTTCAACTATTGTTCTGAATATTATACGATTGCATTGCCAATCATGTCTGCATTTATTTCCTTATAAATTAATTACTAGTGAACCGATTTGAATGAAGTAAAAACCATCCTGGTTAGAATTGATTGCTTTTTAAAGATCATGAACAAAATTTATCGCCATCTTGAAATTTAAAATGGCGGACAGAATCATACTTGTTTCTTCAAAATGACGTGTTTATTCTTATTTTTTTTAAATGTTTTAGTTTTTGTTTTAATTTATAGAAAAGCACTACTTTTCTCCCGCACAACGAGGTACAATATAGTAAAATCGGTATGGTAGTTCTTTAAAAAATCTGTTTTTGTTTAAGCCATTGTTTTACAGATTATACGATTGTATTGCCGATCCTGTCTGCATTCATTTCCTTACAAACTTATTATTACTGAACCGATCTTGGTGAAATAAAAAAAAAATCATGGTAAGAATTGATTGTTCTTTAAAGCTAACAATCGAAATTTGCCGCCATTTATAAGTTAAGATGTCGGACAGAATCATACTTGATCCTTCAAAGAAGAAACTTTATTCTTATTTTCCGAAAATGTTTTAGTCTTTTTTTTAATTTAAAGAAAAGCACTACTTTTCTTCCAATTAATAAAGGTACAAATTACTAAAAGCGGTAAAGTGGTTCCTACAAAATCTGATTTTATTTTAACCATTGTTTTACAAATTATTCGATTGCATTGCATCAAGTATGATTCTTTCAGACATCTTAAATTCTAAGATGACGGTAAATTTTAATTACAATCTTTATTTCATTTAAATCGGTTTACTAATAATGAATTTATAAGGAAATGAATGCAGACAGGTTTGGCAATGCAATCGTATAATCTGTAAAACAATGGGTAAAACAAAAATAGATTTTTTAAGAACCATCACACCGATTTTACTAATTTGTATCTCGTTGTGTGGGGGAAAAGTATTGCTTTTCTCTAAGTTAAAAAAAACTAAAATATTTTCGAAAAATAAGAATAAACACGCCATTTTGAAGAATCAAGTATGATTCTGTCCACCATCTTAAATTTTAGGATGACGATAAACTTTGAAAATGATCTTTAAAAGAAATTCTAACAGGATGTTTCTTATTTCATCGAAATCGGTTCAGCAGTAATGAATTTATAAGGAAATAAATGCAAGGCAATCAAATAATATGCAAAACAATGGTTGAAACAAAAATATATTTTTTGAAAACCACTGAACCGATTTTGCTGATTCTTACCTTGTTGTGCGTGGCAAGGACGCAGTTTTTTTTTCTAAAAACAATTATCAAAATATGCTCGCAACACAAAAATAAATGAGCATCTTTGAAGGATACATTTTAATTTTCTCCGCCATCTTAGATTTTGAGATGGCGGTCAAAAAAATATAATTAGTTAAAACTCTGATTAATTCTCTGCCAACTGCAGTTTGTCCTATTAAAATCGATTGTACATTTCAAAAGTTAAAATGAAAAAAAATTCTCCGGTTTTTTTTGGCCCACCTATGTCTATTTCTTGCCACATTTTCATTATGTTAAGTAATTAAGTAAGTAGCACTTACTTTGTGTCTTTAGTTTTTCACTAAAGTGCTAGAGATCACACATTCCTTTTGTCACCCACGCAGGATCACTTCGTAGATTGTTCATAATAAGACAAATAAAGCAAAACAAAAAGCATTTCGTTTTTCACAACCGCACAACCAGTTTTTAGCATCGTATAATTTTTTATTACTTGCACTAAAATTGTGGTTAATTTTTAGAATTTTTAGGTCCGGTCTATGTGGAAGTTCATATGTTAACGTATTTAAATTTACACATTTACCCACATAGCACACAAATCATATCAACGTTAAATTCACGAGAACAAAAATAACAAAGTTTTTTTTTACTTGAAAACAACCTCATACCATGTAATATTTATTTTGTTAAATCTACATGCTTAAAGATAACTTAAAAACAAGGAGAAATCAAGCTATAAAAATGTACTTTGCTGAAGCTTCTGGTGCTGTGTATATAACGTGTTTTTTACCCTCGTTATTTTCATGTATCAAATTCATACTTGAAAAGTCCTCCACAACATGTTCTAAAATGCCACTAGAGAAATTTTTTGGTCACGTTTTTTTAATAACGTTTTTTTAACATTAAAGAGATGCGAAAGGAAGTTTTAAAAGTTCACTAGTTTAAGACTGCAACACTTCAAGACAAAATTTCTATGTATCTATCTATATACATAAAGTTTTTTTTAAGCTAAACAACAATAAACAATAAACACTTTCACAGAATATTAATGTGTCTTTATCAGGTTAATAACAGATGCGACGTGATCGTGGATCAGGGATCAGTCCCTTAACAGGCTTTTGGAGTTTAGCGGCCAAAGCACTGCCTGATAGATTTCGTCAAAGTGAAAAATCCCGACTATAGGTGGCGATGCTGCTAGTAAAATCTCAAAAATATTCGGTAGTAAAGCCATGCAAGTCGCGTTTTAAAATTCGTGTAGAAAAGGCGTGAATCTAATGTGATTTTAACGTTGATAAAAATCACTTGAAACTAACGTAAAAACATTGCTGTTTTAATATGATAAAGGCGTTATTAAAACGCAGTTTTTAGCAACGTTATTTTTATAACGTTAATGAATGACCTTTTAAAATCTTTTAAAGCTTTTAAAATCATCGTTTTTTTTCTCACGCCTTTTTTACGTGTTAAACACGTGATTGTACTATGTGTTTGCTAATTTAATCGACGGTATTTATTTCCATTTTATAAACAAACGATAACAAAAACAATGACACGCGACTGGCAATGCTTTTTACTAATGACAGCCCAAATCAAAACAAACTCATACGTCTTCACTAAGGATAGAACCGGCATCGTGTAGAAGGGCAACGGACGTTTCCGCACGATGATGATGGCCGACTTCAACTAAACCACACATTCTTCCCGCCCCTGCTCGAGAACATCCACCCGTACCCCGCTGAAAAACGGGTGACATTGAAACCTTGGCCCGCGCGGCGCTGCCGTCTTGTAATTATTTACGCTAAAAAGTTCACCCAATTAATCGCTTGATGTTAACCACAGATAATAAAGAGAACTAGACAATCATGTCGTAAGGGAAGATTTAACTTTTTTGAAATAAATCAATTAAAAATACTGGTTGTTCTCTAGTTTTGGGAGGGACTGCCCCATTGTCCTCCCTGTAGCAGCCGCCACTGCTATAGGCTATAGGCAGGTAGATATTTTTATGGCAGACTAAAAACATAATTAGCAAGATAAAATTGAATTTAACGTCACAGTGTTGCAACGTGTCCCTCTGAGTATTGGGGTTCGGTTCGGATTGGCTTAGTTCACGATAATTCGTATGTGCGTGGGCCTTGGAGCTGTTCCACTGCGACCACCAGCGGGTCTATTGTGGTGGCTCACTTTTGAGTGGTTTCTCACCACTGTATGCCTAATCCTCCGAAAAGGCCGGCTATCAGTTTGGATGAGACACTGTTTAGATCTTCTGAGTCAATCTGAGGTTTGAAACGTTTTTTTGCAACTTGTTTGACTTGTAAATCTTGCCAACGGCTTGGTCCAACATAGTCGCGCTCGTGTAAAATATGTATTTACCTAACAAGTGCGGAAAGTGGTACTTTTCCGCACACGACGGCAGTTGCACGAACGACGCGGAGCGGTGTTCGGGCAAGCCGTCAAGGGTGGAAAAGATAGTTTCCGCAAGAGTTAGGTACAATGTTTTTCATACGAGTGTTTTTGTTCATCTTCTTTATCAAAAAAACATGTTTTAATTCGCATAGATTTTATAATAATGCTAGAAAATGATACATAATAAATATCTTCATTTTAAACAAAGCACTAGTGCGGAAATGTTTACTTTACTTACTTACTTTCCCGCATGATTTTTTTACTTTTCCACACGATTTTTTTTGTGCACGGAAAAATAATGAAACAGGACTTTTTTATCATGATATATTAATAAGAAACTTTATGTAAAGAACATTTAATTAACAATAACGATAAAGTTAACGATGGTAAATATTGAAATTGAAAGTGCACTTTGTGTTTGTTGCATGTTGCAATATAGCAGATGCCGCAACATCTTGAAGAACGTCGTTACTTATTTGAGTTTGATTGGTTGGTGTTTGGCCCACTACAGAAATGCATTGAACAGTTTGCTACTGAGAATTACTAATGTAGTGTTGCTGGTTATTATTGGTTGTATAATAGTGGCCGCTAGCACCCTTAAAGGATCTAACCTGACACCAAGGCCACCCATTGTGGGCCCGTTGTGCACCACGTACCCTCTTGTGTGTTCGACTCAGATAATAAATATAGAAATACTATCTAGTAAGTAGAATGAAATAGACTTCAAATTATATTTTAGGGTAAAAACTTAGGCATCACCACATTTTGCGATGATTGTAGCCTAAGACCACAAGCTTCTAGTTCCAAATAAGTTTACTAGATCACGAAAAAGGTACTTCCTGATCTAGTGACCTTAGATTGACCCACCTCCTTTACCATGAGATGCTATCTGGTCGGATGTGATCCCAAAGGTTACCAGCTTTAATTTTTTTTTTGTCTGTTACCAGACTACTCGTTTAACCATGGGTTGTGGCTCCTTAAGTCGCCTCTTAGGGCAGGCTTAGGGGTTACATTGGTGCTATTCTTACCTCCGGACACCATACGGACCTATTTAGGGTCAAAGAAACGCATATTTTCTGTGCTGGACATTGTCCCGAAACACAAAAAGGAAATGTCGTCAAATTTATGTATTTATCATCTTGTATAGCAAAGTTTTTGACATCGCAATATTTTAGGTTCTATAACGCGGACATATTTCCGAGCACCGCCAAATATGGAAATGTACTTGTTCAATAAGATGCTTGTTCCAACAAACTTTAAAAACTTAAAAATTTTTTTAAGTTTGATGCGAATAAAGAAATGCGGGATGTAGAAAGTTTAATATTTTTCATTGGGTACCACGGACTTCTTAACCTGGGAATGGGACAATTCGCCGCGGCCGATTCGCCGCAGCCGATTGGCCGCAGCCGATTCGCCGCGGGCAGATTCGCCGTGGGGACAATTCTCCACGAGATTTTTTGTTTTATGATTTTACCATTGGCAATTGTTTAAATTGCTTTATTTAGCTTGACTTCATATAATATATTTGTTTATTTCTTTGATCATAACTTTTTTCAAACTTTTTCTTCCAAAATGGCGGATTTTCCCATTTATGAACCGAGACGCAGCAAACTCGGAACTTTGCGATCTTTTAGGTCGCTGATTATTATTTTTAACATTAATTTAAAAAAAATCAAAATGGCGAATCCAAAATGACAGACTTTCTCATTTATGAACCAATATGCATCAAATTCGAAACTTTCAGATGTTTTAGGTCGCTGATTGTGATTTCTAACTTAAATTAAAAAAAAAAACAAAATGGCGGGGACAAAATGGCGGATTTTCCCATTTATGAACCGATTTGCATCAAAGTCGGAACTTTGAGATCTTTCAGGTCGCTGATTATAATTTTTAACTTAAATTTAAAAAAATCAAAATGGCGAATCAAAAATGGCTGGCGTTCCCATTTATAAACCAATATGCATTAAATTCGGAACTTTGGGGTGTTTTAGGTCTTTGAGTTTGTTTTCTTACTTAAATTTAAAAAAAAACGAAAATGATGGTTTTAAAATGGTGCACTTTCTTATTTATGAACCCATTTGCCTCAAACTAGAAACATTGCATCCGCCATTGTCATTATCAATTTTTTAAAGAAATTTTGTTAAAAAAGTGAACTTTGTTTTTCTTCTATTTTTTTACTATTTAAATTCCTATAAATTAAGCCATTATACATAATGTACTTAATTTAAGTATAACAAAGATACAATCACTCTAAAATCTCAAGTCAAGAAAATACTTTTAGATATTATAAAATAAATGTCTTGTTTGTAAAAACTCTTACTACCACAAGGGTTATCTTGATTTGAAACATTTTGTGCTGTTCGTATGTTGGATCACAAAAACTAATATTTCTTTCAATACATGTTTCAAGTTTGAGGCAAATCAGTTTATTAATAAGAAAGTGCGCAATTTTGGAACCGCCATTTTGATTGTTTTTAAGTTTAAGTTAGAAATCGTAATCAGCGACCTGATACACCTTCCGAGTTTGATAAATATTGGTTCATAAATCGGAAAGTCCGCCAGTTTGGATACGCCATTTTTATTTTTTAAAGTTTAAGTGGGAAATCATAATTAGCGACCTGAACACCTCAGAGTTCCGAGTTGGATGCATATTTTTTTATAAATGGAAGTCCGCCATTCTTGATCCGCCATTTTGATTTTTTTAAGTTTAAGTTAAAAATAATATTCAGCGATCTGAAAACTCTCAAAATATCGAGTTTTATGCAAATCGGTTCACAAATGGAAATATCCGCCATATTCAATCCGCCATTTTGATTTTTTTAAGTTTAGGTTAGAAATCGTAATCAACGACCTGATACACCTCAAAGTTCCGAGTTTGATGCATATTGGTTCATAAATGGGAAAGTCCGCCATTTTGATTTTTTTTTAGTGTAAGTTAAAAATAATTATCAGCGACCTGAAAGATCGCAAAGTTCCGAGTTTGATGCATATCGGTTCATAAATGGGAAAATCCACCAAATATTTTTCTAATTAAAAAAAAACGGTAAATTGTATACTAACCACCAAATACCTAGTTGGAAAAGTGTAAAAAGAGTTATGATCAAACAAATATATTATATGAAGTCAAGCTAAATCAAACTGTTTAAAAATTTTGACGCATATTGGTTCATAAATGAAAAAGTCCTCTATTTTGGATACGCCATTTTGATTTTTTTAAGTTTAAGTTAGAAATCCTAATTAGCGACCTGAAACACCTCAAATTTCCGAGTTTGATGCATATTGGTTCATAAATGGGAAAGTCCGCCATTTTTGATCCGCTATTTTGATTTTTTTTAGTGTAAGTTAAAAATAATTATCAGCGACCTGAATGATCGCAAAGTTCCGAGTTTGATGCATATCGGTTCATAAATGGGAAAATCCGCCATTTTGGATCCGCCATTTCAATTATTTTTCTAATAAAAAAAACCGGTAAATTGTATACTAACCACCAAATGCCTAGTTGGAAAAGTGTAAAAAGAGTTATGATCAAACAAATATATTATATGAAGTCAAGCTCTTTAAAAAATTGCCAATAGTAAAATATTAAAACCGAAAAATCTCGCGGCGAATTGTCCCCGCGGCAAATCGGACGGCGGCGAATTGTCACCGCGGCGAATCGGCCCGCGGTGAATCGGCCGCGGCAAATTGTCCCCTACCCTCTTAAACTCAACATAGATAGTTAACGCGTGTTTTAACAAATCACTGCACTATGCGTGGTGACAACACTGATTTCAGCCTTAAGTAGGATTAAATAAAAAGTTCTTGCACTTAACCTTTTTCTTTTGTTTATGATTTTAGGTTTTTTCCTAATTGTTTTAAAGCAAAAACAAAAATAATCGGTGGAGGGCTTTTTTTAAAGTCAGTTTTAGTCTATTTAAACTATAAATATAGGGTTTTCGAAGTTACCTTATTCATAGGCTCGCAATAAACACTGATTTTGGGCAATAATTCTACTGTTAACCATAACTTAATTGATCACATCAGTTATGCTCTTATTGAAATAGCATATAAACAAGTGACTGTTATTTTGTTATCGGTACATGTGTATAAATTTATATTGTTAAGTTATTTTGGTTAAATAAAATGCAGAACAAAGCTCGCACTCATGGAGAAAATCGCAATAAAGTATGCTTTCTATGTTTTCGAACACAAAAATAAATTTATTTTAGTTTTATAGAAAAATCGTTAAAAACGGATATGGAAAATCTAGTTAGTTACATTAATGGCAGTAGTTTACCGGCAGCCAAACATCATTCCGCCCCCTGAACTGCATCTTGTGTTTGGAGTTGTGAATACGGTTAAGAGAATTTAAAACGGAAGATTTTGCAAGACCCAGAATACCCACTTAGAGGGAAATGACAAATGAAGCTTTTCGTAAGAAACTCTTGGAGCAACGCCTGAGTGTGATATAATATGTAAAAGTTTTTGATAATTTAAAAAAATTTATGAACTCTTTAAGAAGGCCCTAGAAGATGTTTTTAAAAACTTAGATTGGGAAGAAATAGGCATCAAAGTAACCGGACAATACTTGTACCACCTAAGATATGCTAATGATATTGCCTTAATATCAGATAAGAAAGAAAAACTGATAAAAATGCTGGACGAGTTGGATACAGCAGCTAAAAATACAGGCTTGAGTATGAACTGCACGAAAACTAAAGTCATAACAAACACAGATGAGGATATCACGATCTTAAAGTTTAAGTAAGCTTGCGCCGTTCTTGTAATTGTGTTTGCATGTGTATCGCTTTGTGCACTTGTTCGAAAAATTCATATTTCGGGTTTAAAAAAGTGATGTTTGTTTTACTACCCTAGCGATAAGTATTTCGTTTCATTTATTTTATACTGCTGCTGATTCATGGTGACATCTTATTTATTGCCCGAAAAGTTTAAGTAGAAACTCGAACTCTTACTGATAAAATCAGTCTTTACTGCTAAAACTTTTTCGACACATTTTTGTTATATTGATATATTTGTCTCGAGGGATTTATGATATAGCTGATTTTTATTACGAGTAAAAAGTTAAGCAAAAACTGCTTTGTTTTTACTAGTACTGCGGCATGTTAACCCAGTTTTTATCCTTTTTTTACCCGACTACATGCAGCAAAAACCAAGGGTTATTACAGGTAAAAATTCACAAAAGTAAGTTTATAATAAAAAATGTTTTTTACATTTAGAACACAATATATAATAGTGACATGTGCTTTTCTTTACGCAATAGGGAACTTGCCCATTTTTTTTTATTTTACTAAAATGTGTTTCTGTATGAAAACGCATTATACCAAATATCAGCCCTTAAATCGCAATACTTATTTTACAATGAATAATTAAAGTTGGAATCGCTGACTGGTATATTCAAACACAGCAAAATGCGCGGCAGCCGCTGTGACGTCACTCCTTTGAAAAATCCCGGGCACCTTATGAGTATAACGGCCATTCGGTTCATAACTTTTTTATTTATGAATATTTTTTATTTCAGTAAAAACATTCTTGACGCACTTTTTTAAGAGCAATTCAACTGTCAAATTAAAGTTTATTTGTCACTTTTAGTTTTTGAGATATTACATAAAGTTTATATTTTACTTATGGATTGATCCTTATTTTATTCGATTTTTAAAATTAGCGTAAAATTTCTTTTAAAATGATGTTTCACACTTAATATTTAATTTTTTTATTTTTTAATATTTTTTTATATTTTTATTTTTTTATTACTTCTTATTTTTTTAATTTTTTTTTTGATAATTTAAAAATAATTTAAACTAATTCTTATTCAGCAAACTAAAAAAAAAAGTTAAGAGGTAACTAAAAACTAAAAATATAAAAAACAATAAAAAAAATAAAAAATAAAATATTAAGTGTGACATGCCATTTAAAAAAAAAATTACGCTGGTTTCAAAAATCGAATAAAAAAAAGGTCATTCCATAAGAAAAATACAAACCTTATGTAATATCTCAAAAACTAAAAGTGACAGATAAAATTTAATTTGACAGTTGAATTGCTCTTACAAAAGTGCCTCAGGAATCTTTTTAATGTAATAAAAAATATTCATAAATAAAAAAGTTACGGGGGTGGGTCGAAAATGCACCAAATTGAAAATATATATCTTGAAAGTAGTTTAATATATCGATGTGCGGTTTTCGGCATTAATGTTTTAACAAAAATCGAGCTCGTAACATGTAGGTTAGTTTTTTTCTATCTCCTCTAGAAATGGGCGTTTCCTATCAAAAGTGTCCAATTTGGACCACTCTGTACCTATGTGGGTAGGTATAAATGAAAATAAAACAGCACTAGTGTTTATAGAGCTCATTCTAACCAGTGTTTTAAAAATAAAAGGTTCACTTAATTAATATACAGTGAAACCTCCTATAAGCGGACACTCACGGTTCCGTCGATTTTGTCCGCTTATTGTAGGTGTCCGCTTATGAGAGGGAACTGCGAAATTTTAATATATATTTATTAACAATTTCCGCTGCTTGCGTTTTTGTGATATTAATTTTTTTAGCGATCTTTCGTGCTGATAGATGTTCCTTCTCCGATACGTTAACAACTTCCATTTTTTTACGTAAACTAAGAAGTTTTTTACTAGGCTCCACTTCACAGAGATCTATTACTACCCAACTGAACAATAAAAATCAAACATAGAGTCCCACCGAATAAAATATGTTATAAATACGAGAGAAGTACTTAGTCTCCGCATTAAAACGGAAAGAGGTAATTTCCTGGCTGCAGAGTGCATTGTTGCCAACATACTACATAATATTTATGCCCATGAGATGCAGCGCTCTGTCCCGTTGTCAGAGGTTCGCGTCCGGTTAAGGTAGGTTTCAGAATTTTTTAACCAAAAAAAATTGTCCGCGTTCGGTTATTAGAGTGTCCAGATATAGGAGTGAATTTTACAGGTAATGAAATAGGGAAAAGCTTGGTTCCAACAAATTTGTCCGCTTAAAGGAAGTGTCCGCTTATTTCAGTTTACTTATTTTTAATAAGACTTATTAGTATTGTTATATATATATATATATATATATATAAATATATATGTTATATGAAAATATCCTGCCTACACTTAGAAGAAACCAGAACCTTCTATGAAACTCGAGAACCTTTCAGATAAGAAGCTTATTCTGCTGACTTGCGTTTCCCATGAAATAAACAATCAGCACTTTATTTCTCAGAACTTTTACAATTTTGAATTTTAAGAAAATTTTTCACATTAAAAGAAGTCAAAAATAAAATATAGTTTTAAGAAACAAAACCTAAGAAAAGTTTTAGTTTAAGTTTTAAAACACGAGAAAACAAAAACCATTTAAAATGACTGAACCTCGTAATAACCAACCAGCAAACGTACCAGCAAACCAACCTATAGTTGAGGTTGAACCTTATCGTTAATCGGAAATTTGCTCAATAATCCCTGAATACGATGGAGATCAAATATTTTTAGGAACTTTTATCAATGCTTGCGATTGTGCTTATAACATGGCCGTCGGAGATCAACGCGATTTATTGGTCATACACATTAAAAATAAATTAAAAGGAAAAGCCGCACAATTAGTTAACTCTCGAAATCCTCTTTCTTGGACTCAAATTAAACAATTATTAACAACATATTATGGAGATACGCGAGACCTTTCTTCATTAATTCAAGATCTACAAAGACTTAAACAACAAACAAATGAATCACCTTTAATGTTTTTAAATAGATTACAAGTTATGAAGTCAAAAATGCACGCTTGTATTCAAAAATCAAATTTAAATATGCTTTAAAAAGATGCACAAATCCAAATTATAGATTCTATGGCATTAAATACTCTTTTAACAGGATTAGAATCGCAAATAGGTCATATTGTCCGTGTTAGCAATCCTAAAGATTTACTTGAAGCACAAGTTAGAATAAGACGCGAACTACAACTTTCATATTTTGAAACACAAGAAACTCCAAACCGACCCAATGTTTCAAATAATCCCATACAAAATAGACAAAATAATTTTCAATCGCGAAGAACAGTCTCTCAACCACAAAAATGTTTTAAATGTAATCGTTTAGGTCATCACGAAAGTGAATGCCGTACCTTTGTACAGAGACCCCCGGTCTACACAAATCAAAATCAACAATTTAACCAAAATTTTCAAAGACCCAATTTTGCCCAAAATCAAAATCAACAATCTAACTAAAATTTCCAAAGACCCAATTTTGCCCAAAATCAACCAAGCACCTCTAGAAATTTTGTACCACAAAACCAACAAAATAATTTTAGACCATCAGTAATTCAAAGAAATCCAAATTACAATTCCCCACAACATAAAGCACATGTAGTGAACTATTCTGATGAATATTTTAATAATTTTGACATCTACGATCCTTATGATCCAAATTTTGAAAATTTTAACAATTTTAACAACTATGAACCTTTTGATCCAAATTTTGAAAATTTTCAGTATGAAAATCAGTTTCATTACGAAAATGAAATCTCACAAGAATTTTCGAATAATTTTGATGAACAATATTTAAATGACTTAAGTCAATATAATTTTAATCAACCCGGAGTATATCAAAATTTTGGAAACCAAAATCAAATTTTGCCACCAGAAACCCAAAATTTTCAAATTACTTCCAATCAAAACCATCCACCGCTATCGATTCAAGAAACGGAATCCCAATTAGAACAACTACTACGAAAATCCAATACATGTCCAATCAAACACCAGAACAAACATTCGTGTAAATACCAATCTACATAACTTAAACTCAAAAAATCTTTTTTGTATTAATGATGCAACAAATAAATTTAAACTTTTAATTAACACCGGCGCAGGAATCTCAGTATTTAAAGAAAAAACAGTCGAAAATTATAATAATCGATTTGCAGAAAATGTAATAGTACAAGGAATAACCGATGAAAAAATTCCAATCACCCAATCAGTTTTAATCCCTTTCGCTAAAGACGATCCACTAAAAGTCTATATTTGTAATTTAGACATAGAATTTGACGGACTATAAGGACTCGATTTTCTTGAACATTACAAATGCGTAATTGACTTAAATTCGAAACAGCTATGCACCAATTTTAAAACAATACCTTGAATTCAAGTAGCAGAAAAAACTTTTGAACAAAATTCCCAAATTAATCAAAATCAAATAAATCAAAAAACACTACAAATACCGAAACCAAGAGTAATTCAAAATCAAAACATACCACCAATACCTAAACCAAGATTAATTCAAAATCAAAAAACGCCACCAATACCAAAACCGCGAATAAATATAAATCAAAATAATTTTCAAAATCAAATATCTCTAGAACCGCGAACCGAACAAGTTTTCAAATTAAAATGTAATTTAAAAAACACAGATGCAATTTTAATTGGTCAAGAAATAGAAAAAGTAAGATTACCAAACGCCTTAGTCCACATTAACGAAAATGGTGAATTTTATACATCAGTAATAAATCCCAATGCTATTCCTAAAGCAATAAATTTTAACAACTTGTTTTTCGAACCCATACCAAGTGTTCACGATATTTTAAGACCAATGAAGACGAATTCATTGATAGAATCGACCTTATTAAAAATCAATTAAGACTAGAACATCTAAATTACGAAGAGAAAGAACTAATTTCAAATCTTTGTTTTGAATTTTCTGACATTTTCTATATCGAAGGAGATCAATTAACTTTCACTAATGAAATCAAACATACAATTGAAACCAACAATGCTCATCCAATTTTTACTAAATCATATCGGCACCCTCAAATACACAAAGAGGAAGTAAAAACACAAATTAATAAAATGCTCGATCAAAAAATAATCCACCCATCAATTTCCCCGTGGTCATCACCTGTTTGGGTAGTCCCAAAAAAACTTGACGCCTCTAACAAACAAAAATGGAGAGTAGTAATCGATTATAGAAAACTGAATGAAGTAACAGTTGACGATAAATATCCACTTCCAAATATTTCAGATTTATTAGACCATTTAGGTAAATGTCAATATTTTACAACACTTGATTTAGCATCCGGTTTTCACCAAATTGAAATTGATCAAAAAGACATTCAAAAAACAGCCTTTTCTGTCGAAAATGGACACTACGAATTTGTTCGTATGCCATTTGGTTTAAAAAATGCACCCTCCACATTTCAACGTGTGATATATAACATTTTATTAGGCATTCTAAATGAACGTTGTTTAGTTTTTATGGACGACATTATTGTTTATTCACCCACTATTCATGAACACATTTCACGCCTTTCCGAAGTTTTCCAAAGAATACGAAAATCAAATTTAAAAATTCAACCTGACAAATGCGAGTTTTTACGAAAAGAAGTAGCATACCTCGGACATTTAATTACCGAAAATGGAGTAAAACCAAACCCTGATAAAGTAAAATGTATTCAAAACTTTCCAGAATTAAAAAATCCTCGTGACGTAAAATCATTTCTCGGACTTGCCGGATATTATCGAAGATTCATACCGAATTTCGCGAAAATCTCAAAACCCTTAACAAAACTTCTTCAAAAAGATACAAAATTTATTTTCTCTAAAGAATGTCAAGAAGCTTTTGAAACACTCAAAAATGCATTAATTTCTGATCCAATATTAATCTATCCAAATTTCGAAGAACCGTTCATTTTAACTACAGACGTGAGCGCATTTGCGATAGGAGCCGTACTTTCACAAGGTCCAATTGGTAAAGACCTTCCGATAGCTTTTGCATCGAGAACCCTTTGTAGTGCAGAAACTAAATATTCCACTATTGAAAGAGAACTATTAGCAATAGTATGGTCCGTAAAACACTTTCGACCTTACCTTTTTGGTAGAAAATTCACTATAGTCACTGATCACAGACCTCTAACCTGGCTACTTTCAATTAAAGACCCCGGTAGCAGATTAGCACGTTGGCGATTAAAATTAGAAGAATATAGTTTTAAAATCATTCATATACCCGGTAAAATCAATAAAAATGCAGACGCTTTATCGCGGATAAAAATCAATCATTTCAAAGACTGTATAGACTTTAAATCAAACATAAAAATTTTTGCAAATAACGAAAATGACGATCCAGAACCAGTTTTTAACAAAGAAGATGATCAAAAAATTACAGATGAATTTAACAGATTTGTTAAACTTAACAAGACGCGATCCCTAATTGATTATTCTAAAATCAAAACCTCGAATGATCAATTATTAGATAAATCAAATAAATTAATAGTAACCTTTTTCAGGCAAAATAAAATGGAAGATTTACATTTCAAAATCATTGACGATATTTTTGAAGAATTAAAAATTAATATTGTTTCTAGCAAAACAGTTAAAGATCGTAAATATTTTATTATAGCCCTACCATTCGATAATGATGATTGTTCACAACACTTATTTTATTGCCTTTTTAAAGACCAAAATGAATTTGAAATTAACAAAACATACTGCATCGAAAACAATCTAGATTTACCAACTTTAGAGATGCTATCTTACATCTTTTCTGATAACGACATAAAATTAAAAATTTGCCAAAATATAATAAACACCCCCGAGGAAGATGAAATCCCAATAATTTTAGAAAATTATCACTTAGGAAAAAGCAACCTACATCGTGGAATAAATAAAACAGTTAGACGCATTAGAGAAAAATATAATTGGCGTGGTTTAACAAAAAACGTAGAAGATTTCATAAAAAAATGTGAAGCTTGTCAAAAAGTAAAAATTGTTCGTAAAAATCTAAGCAGACCCTTCGTTGTAACAGAAACACCACGTACCCCTTTTGAACGAATCAATATCGATATTTTCAAATACCCCACTAGAAATTATGCGTTAACAGTACGGGATGAATTAACAAAATTTACACAAGCTTACGCAATGAGTGATAAAAAAGCAAGTACAGTAGTACTATTTTACTATTTTTCCAACATTTCGGTGTACCCTTACGAATACATTGCGATTATGGCAAAGAATTTGATAATACCCTTTTAAAAGATTTATGTACCCTATACGATGTTAAGTTAACATTTTCTAGCGTAGCACATCCCCAGTCAAACGGTTCACTAGAACGATTTCACGCAACCCTTTGCGAAATGATTAGAATCAATAAACAGGAAAACTCTGAAGATCATTGTTTTAGCGTTCTTCCATACGCAGTAATTTGCTATAATAATACAAAAAACAAAACACGGATTTACCCCTTACGAACTCGTTTTCGGACATACATCAAGTAGACCCCCGAAAAGCTTTATAATCAAGAACAATTGATATCTAAATATGTACGCGATTTAAATAATAGAATGGACTATTTTTACAAACTAGTTAGAAATAGAACTGATCAATTGAAACAAAAATCGAAAGAACGATTTGACGAACACGTACGAAAGAATCTCCCTGAATTTAATGTAGGAGACAAAGTTTGGCTTAAAGAATCACAAATCAAATCCAAATCAGAAAACTTATTTAATGGTCCTTTTGAAATGTTAGAAATACATCGTAATTCTGCAACACTTAAAAACCCACATACAAATCAATTAACCAAAGTTAATTTTGATAGGTTAAAACCGTGCTTTGAAGAAAATAAAAATCTTTTATTTTAGATTAATGGGAATAATCTCAATCGTTTCCAGTCAATATTCAATGTTACCAATAAATAATACACTAGGACTATTTTATCATGAAGAATCCCTTATCAGAATTTCTAATAATGAATGGACACTTGTTGTTTACTAAGATCTTTTACCCTTTAAGAAAGCAATTGAGCATAATGACAAAATTTTAGATACCTTTATGGATCACTTTTCAATCAATAATAATCAAATTTCAAATCGCAAATTAAAACGCATGTTAGCCTTTTAAAACAAATTTCTAATTACGTTAATATTAAATACGAAGAACTTATCTCGGATACAAAAGAAAAATCATATAGGCAAAAACGTGGAATATTTAATAGCATCGGAACTATTTGGAAATCTATTACATGAAATTTAGATGCATCAGACGGAGAATACTTTAATGATTGTATTAATAAAGTATCGACTGATGAGAAAAATATTGGAAGATTATTGCAAAAACAAATTTCAGTAACAACCTCTGTTATTAAAAGTTTTAATACGACTTTACAAAAATTACAAATTGATGAAGAAACGTTTAATCATGATATTAAATTAATTCAATATTTAGTTACTTCGATTTCTGATAACGCTGCCTATGCAGAAGCACAAATAAAAGCATTAGATTTATGCGAATCGCTTATGGAAAGTTACACCTTTATTGAAGATTCATTAAATGACGCATTAAACGCAGTAACTTTTGCACGTTTAAAAATATTGCATGGTTCAATAATAAAACCATCGGATTTGGTAGATTCATTGAAAAAGATTTCTCATTCATTACAAAAAAATAATTTGCCTTTACCAATATCAATCTCAACGGTAGCCCAATACATTAATTTAATTGAACTTAGTGCTTTTCAAACTGAATCAAAAATAGTATTTGTTCTTAAAATACCTCTTATAGACCCTTCGACTTATACTTTATACAGACTTTACCGAATACCAATATTATATAATCGAACAGGTCTTCACCATACTATATCAACAATTAATAAATTTATTGCGCGTGACGATGATTCAATGTTTTTCGCCACCCTCCACAACGTGGACCACTGCAAGATCATCGAAAGAAGAACGAAGCTCTGTTCCAAAGTACTTCCGTACCCCATCGACAGTGATGCTATTTGTGAAGCTCAACTATTGAAGCAACAAACTCAGCTGCCGAAAACATGTCAAACAACCATTTTCTATGCACAAGGCTACAATGTTTAACCACCAGAAGAAAATCAATGGCTAGTTACTACATCAGACGATGAACCAATATTAAATGCAAGAATCAAGAAATCATTACGAAATGAATTGAAACCAATAGTATAGTTCGTTTCAAATCAACATGCAATACTTTTATTGGAAGTACGAGAATTTATTCTGAAACCATACTTCAAGAAAGTACCTTCGAAGAAATAAATTCACCAATAATCAATATTTCATATACTTGTTGTAAAGATATGCCTGAAATCCCCAAAATTCAAGGCCTAAAACCACTAAAGTTAAACAAAATAAACGTTGAAGATCTGAATATTGCACAACATAATCTTAACCAATATTCAGAAGAATTAGATAAAATGATCAATCAACCATTCATTCAAAAACACATTGATTGGTTTACTATCATTACAATAACATTGATAGTACTACTAGTAATTCTTTACATTATTAACAAATGTCAAAGACGCCGAAGAACAAGAAATGGTAATAATACCAATAACGATAATGATAATGGTAATGACTTTCCACCATTTCCAAAACCTAATTTACAAAGAATTAGGAATTTATCGAATATCTTACCAAGAAGAAGACCTAGCATACACATCGAAGATCAAATCGAAGGAGAAATCGAACCCAATGCAAAATTAATGATCAATCAATCATCTTAATAAAAGTTGCCGTATAACGCCAATTTTTTCAAAAAGAGGGGAGTTGTTATATGAAAATATCCTGCCTACACTTAGAAGAAACCAGAACCTTCTATGAAACCCGAGAACCTTCCAAATAAGAAGCTTATTCTGCTGACTTGCGTTTCCCATGAAATAAACAACACGTGCATTCAAGCCGAATCAGCACTTTATTTCTCAGAACCTTTCAAGATAAGGAGACCATTCTGCTGACTTGCGTCTCTCATGGAATAAACAACACGTGCATTCCTGCCGAATTGCACTTTAGTTCTAAGAAGTTTAAATCTAGAATATTAAGGAATTATTCCATTGCTTAATCAGCACCTTTCCTTTATATAAACTAAAATCATTGTAATGTTAAGTCATTCTCTTTAGAATCGTTCTTAAGTACACGTTCAATTATAACGTTTAAGTCCTATATTGTATTTAATCAAAATAAAGTTTTTTTAAAAAGTTAAAAGTAAACTTTAAAGTATAACATATATATATATATATATATATATATATATATATATATATATAATATTATATTATAGTTCTTACAGTACTTAGGTATTGATATATATTGAATGTATAATGCAGTCATAAACATATCAACTCTAGGTAAATTGTCTGATTGTCCTTTTATAAACACCGCATCAACCATTTTCAGTCTTTAACAGAATCACAAAACACTAAATTAAGAAAATTTAGACAAAACTACGTCCGGAAATAACTGAACACCACGTTCAAAGCTCCAATAAGTACAATATCAATTATTTACATATCGAGATCCAAAGGCGTGACGTCACAACCAATGGCAGCGCGTTTTAAGAACAGGTCAAGTTATTCAAATTTCAAACCTTTATTTCTCAGTTAATTTAATTGTTATTGGAATTTTTCTTTTTCTAGGAAGTTTCTTATGATAGTACCTTACGATTTTAATTGTTTTTAAAGGATTCGATTTTTTTGGGCACGTTCCCTATTCAAAAGCTTTCAAAAAAATATTATGTAATTAGTAAACTCTTCTTGATAGTCTTAATCGATAGGGCCTCTAGTATATTGTTTGTAACTATTTAAATAAATTGTAATATTAGCATTGTATAGATGATGATTGTGATATTTTTGCGGATTTTTACTTCTTTGACTTCTATTTTGACGAATATATTCTATCATAACAAAAACATTTCTTCTTACTAGTTTGGAAATGTTTTTTTAAGCTTTGCTATTCCAGCCAAAAGCATATGATAGCGTTCCAGTAGAAAAATTATGGACAGTGTGAGCAAACTAATATCAATCATACATACATAAAAGTGATAAAAGAACTATACCAAAGGTCAAAATCTAAAATTAAAATTGGAAAACGACTTTCAAAAGAATTCCTGGTAACAAAAGGCTTAAGACAGGGATATTGTATCTCTCCAACTCTTTTTAAAATATATATCGCAGTAGCTCTAAAAAACTGGAAACGTAAGGTGCACGGCATGGGAATACAACTTAACGACCGATTTACCATATACACACTACAGTTTGCTGACGACCAAGTTATTGTGGCTAATGATAAAAAGACACGGAGTATATGATGAGAAAGTTAACAGAAGAATACCAAAAGTGGGGATTAACAGTGAACGTGGACAAGACACAGTACTTATGCATTGGAAACGAATCCAATGAGTTAGTACTAGAAAATGGACAAACAATATCTCCATGCAATGAGTATGTATACTTGGGTGTCACATTTTATAAGACAGGAAAAAACTGTAAAGAATTGGAAAAAAGAATAGTAAAAGCAAAAAAAGTTATTGGATGTCTTAATAGTATTTTATGGAGCAGAGAGATAAAAAAGAATGTAAAATTTAACATATATGAAACAATGGTCAAAAGCACGCTGTTGTATGGAATAGAGACTTGTCGCGTAACATAAAAATACAAAACAAAAATGGAGAGTGTCGAAATGGATGCAATAAGAAGATCAATGAGAATATCTAGAATAGATCACATAAGAAATGAGATCATAAAAGAAATAATGGGAATCGAGGGAAGCATAACGGATGACATCACTAAAAGGCAACTGATATGGTACGGCCATGTACAACGGATGAAAGACGAAAGATTACCAAAGCAGGTCCTAGAATGGCAACCAATAGGGCGCAGAAAAAGAGGGCGTCCTAAACTAGAATAGCAACTGTAAATCCAAAGATCAATGAGTCAAAAAAATCTGACAGAGGATGATTGTCAGGATCGAAGGAGGTGGAGAATAGGCGTCGGACAACGTAGAAAAACGTTCTAAACCTAATAGTAGTAGTATTCCAGCCAAACTTCTTTACGTTTAATTTAGCACTGTGCCTAAGAGTCATTTGCAGCCGTAATAGCCAAGTTTAGAAAAACATTTTCAAATTAGTAACAACCATTCATTTTCAAATTTATATTGGAGAACTTGGCTTTACTTTTATCTCAATTCTTTTTACGGAATACCACTTTCGCGTGCTTGGCTTTTTTTACATGAAATCTTTTTGTTATGATTTCACTGCTTTTTTAACGGATTTGGATAATATTTAAGTTTTAAAGTAGTAAAATATGCGGGATATTGTTCAAAATTTTTCAATGCCTTATTAAAAATGTTAGGTTTTTTGTATATTTTCATATAGTTTTATCATAGTTCCTATCAGCCTTCTAAAGCTCAGCTCTCTAGTGTTCCGGAAAGTAGGCAATGTTAATTTTACATGAATTTACATTGATAAGGGAGGAAAGTAAATTAAAATTTTGGTGTTTTTAAATTTTTTTCTATAGTTTTATTCACAGTTAGCCTGGAGGGCCTTTTAAAGAAAAAAATTAAACATGGTTTAAAACTTGCATTTTTAGAATACACATAGGATGTGCTTTTATTACCAAAAAAAAATTAAAATCTTCTATCGAGCCCTTTTTGAGAAATTTGAGAAAATATTTTTTTGCTTAGAAGAGTTGAAATGATTTATGAAAAAAAAATATTTTATTTTTTTAAATTTACATACTTGATATAAAGTACAAATAAACACCATGGTCAGTAGTTTGTTTATTTGTTGCGCTGCCGACCGCGCAGCGTCAATTGGTTTATTCAGTCACAGGCCTCAAAGTCAGAATTTAGAAAAACCTTTATTACGTACACGTTACGATTATTCACCCTTAAGATATTACAACACTTACCAACTAGATTTATAACAAAAAAAGCTTAATCGAAAGCAAAAAATTAATATATAGATGTAATAACAAAGATCATATAAAATTAGATATGTTTACTATTAAATGAAGAAACACTTCGAAGCAAATTATAATAGATTTTGGGTTTAAATTGTAACGTAAGCTCTGTTGCTTGTAGGCAAGATGGCACTTTTCTGATGCACTTTTCTGATGCCTGTTCGGAATAGTACCCCAGTGCACATGATGAACGAGCACGTGTATTTTTGGAGTGTACGTAATTTTTAGTTTTTCCAATTCGCAAATAAATCTTTTAATGTAGATTTCATAATTAGCATCCAGTGATCGTCCAAAGCAGCTTGCAACCAGTTTGTTAAAGGCTTTAAAAGCTGGAATATACTTGTTTTCTAAAAAAAGGCATGATTTATGGCAACTTGAGACTGGTGGTAATCTGTTAAAGGCAAAACTTTACAGTAAGTAGTATCCTTGTTTTGGGTTAGAGTGAACTTTTGTAAACAAAATGACGTTTTTTTATTAAAGTATTATTATTTTTAGAAAGCTGCGTAAATAAGCCTCTTATAGTAGGAGATGAAAATACAAACATTTTAAAATATGTGCCACCACCGGAGTTACATTTGCTCTTGGGTATAACGCAACGAATTTTTGGAAACATGGATTTAAAAAGCAAATCTTAAATTGGATCACTATCAACGTTTTAATGGGAATAATACAAGAAAACTTCTAAAAACTGTGGAAGAGCTTGCAAAAATATGTCCAGATAATTTTAACTATTTTGTTGATTTTTTAGAATTTGAACTTTGGTTGTATTGCAGTAAATGCCTAGTCTATCAAAACATGACATCAGTTGTTAGTGTTACTCGCAATTACGATAATAGTAATACCAGTGGAGACTGTAAAAACAAAATGCCTTTTTTTGAGAAATATTCAAATATTATCTCCTTTTTTTAGGAAACAAGTTATGCTAGCTTTTAGAGCCTTTAACAAAGTGGTTGCAAGCTGCTTTGGAGGAGCACTGGGTGCTAATTATGAAATCTACATTAAAAGATTTAGTTGCGAATTGGAAAATCTAAAAATTCCGCACACTCCAAAAATGCACGTGGTCGTTCATCATGTCCCAGAATTTATTAAAATAACTAACACTGTACTGGGGTACTATTCCGAACAGGCTTAGAACAATGCCATCTTGCCTACAAGCAACACAGCTTACGTTACAATTTAAACCCAAAATCTAACAATTATTATTATAATTTGCTTAGCTTCATTTAATAGTAAACATATTTAATTGTATGTGATCTTTGTTATTACTTCAATATATACAAGCTTTTTTGTTAGAAATCTCGTTGGTAAGTGTTGTAATATCTAAAGGGTGAATACTAACTTGTACGTAGTTCTGACTTTGAGGCCTGTGACTGAATAAACCAATTGACGCTGCGCGGTCGGCAGCGCAACAAATAACCAAACTAGTCACCTTGGTGGTTATTTGTACTTTATATCGTTATCACAAGTATGTACATTTAAAAAAAAAAATAAATAAAAATATTTTTAATAAGTTTCCTAAGCAAAAAAATATTTTCTCAAATTTCTCAAGAAGGGCACGATAGAAGATTTTAATTTTTTTTGGTAATAAAAGCACATCCTATATGTATTCGAAAAATGCAAGTTTCAAACCATGTATATATTTTTTTTTTAAAGGCCCTCCAGGCTGACTGTGTATTATAGTTCCTATCAGTCTTCCAAAGCTCAGCTCTCTAGCGTTTCTGGAAGTGGACAATGCTAATTTACATAACTTTACATTCATAGGGGAGGGAAGTTAATTAATCTTTGGGTTTTTTAAATTTTCTTTTATAGTTCTATCATAGTTACTATCAGCCTTCCAAAGCTCAGCCCTCTAGCGTGTCCGGAAGTGGGCAGTGTTAGTTTTACATTACTTTACATTTATAGGGGAGGAAAGTAAATTTTAATTTTAAGATTTTAAAATTTTTTTCTATAGTTTTATCATAGTTCCTATCCGTCTGCCATTTCTGGAAGTGGGCAATGTTTCTTTTACATAACTTTACATGTATAGTGAAGAAGAGTAAATTAGAATTTTGGGGTTTTTTGATTTTTTCCAGGGGTTTGGTCATAATTTCTATCAGTCTGCCAAATTTCAGCTATGTAGCATGTCTGGAAGTACAGTAGAATTTTGATGATCTATACATCAGTGAGTGAGTGGCAATTTCTACGTTTTTTGAAATTTCGTAACTACTTTACTACTTAATGGAATTCCATGAAACTTAAAGGTTGTTAACTCCATGAAGACTGTGCAAAGTTTGAGATTCGTAGCTCATTCCGAAGTAGAGTTTTAGATAGGTCAAATATCGGCTGAAATGTTTCAAGAAAAAATGGTACGGCGCGTGAAATTGGCGAGGCACTGCCGTGCCCTCAGATAAAGTACTGAATATAAAGTAATAAAAAACGTAGCAAAGAATGAGATAAGTGGAACACCGTAGACTTTTCAACTTACTGTTTTAGCACAAATTTGGCTAAACAAAATTAACGGATCTAAAATAATCAGGTGAGTGTAGAGTACTTACATTAATAGGTCTTAAATAATATATTTTTTTTTTAATTTGGTCAATTAACACATAATAGGTAGGCACTGATTTGCAAGTGGTTTCAATCAGCAAACTGCGTCTTTAGCCAATTAAAGTTTAGGGCTGCATAATATATTGGACGGCTAAACAATAACCTTGGCGTCAAAGTTATTGAAACGTAAAAGCCATTTTATGGCCCAATGCACTGTGGTCTTTTTATCATTTCTCATAAAACAATTTTTCCGTTTAAAGCTTTAAGTTTTTTTATTAGTGGCTTTTGTATTGTAATAGGAACTTATTGCAATATAGTGCAGTAATAGTGCCAGGCACTATGCTGACAGTTTTCTATTGAAAACTGACAGTTGGTCTTTTAAAATTGACACACCAAAGTCGAATTTATAAATTGAGTCGTTTATTTTCCATAAATAATGGCGACACTATTAATTCCGGCTCTATTTTGAAAGAAGGCAGCTGTTCTTATAATGTGAAACTGTCAGAATAGTGCCGGGCACTATTACTGCCTGGCTTTATTGCAATAGGTCCCTTATGTATTGTATTCAAGTGGGTCCATTGCGCCCACGTACACCTACTTAGTTGAAGTAAGGTGCCATTTTTTTTGTCACCCAGTACATAGAAAAACTTTGCAGACTACAACAAAAAAATTATTTAGGCTTAGCACTTTGGCTCAAAGAAAGTACTAAAAGCCTAACAAAAAACCAGCACCCTTTTTATAGTAGAGAGTGTAACCAATAAGCAACCCTAATCCCCCTAATCCCTTTATGGCATCTTGACAGATCCACGGTTCCTGGATTAGAGCTCGATCGATTTTGTGGAAGCCAAATTAGTGGTTAAGTTTATAAAAAAATATTAAATAAATAAATGGTTTATTAACAGCAAAAAAACATTTTTCTGAAATAACATCCAAGCTTCAAAACTGGCTGCGTATAACCCATATTACCCCCAAAGTAAGCACTGTTCGGGGGTTTTCGGTATCCCCACAGTCAATCTCAAATCTGTTGGCAAAAATATCCAAATAAATAACTACATCAAAACAAAAAAATTAAGATTAAATTTAATTAAAATAAATATGAGAAAATTTATAAAGTCAAAAAAAGAATGAATAATGTATTTTAAATTTAACGTTTTTTTATATGACAGTGTGCTTAATATCTAACCATAGGTATAAGGGTAAGAAATTTTTAGGTTCTTTGTTAAACTTAAAAATATTTTATAATTCTGGTGTTTTTTGTTGCAGTTTATTTAAGACTCGCGGTCCCAAGTATTCGCAAGTTTTCTGACTAGCTGTTATTTTAAATACAAGAGTGCGGTAGTTAGAATGAAGTCTTGTTTGGTAGTTGTGATTCATTTGAATGATATATGATTAATTTTTTTGTTGGTGAATGCATATTCTTCTGAAAAAAAGTTGTCGAACGTCAAGTAGTTTACTTTCTTTATATAAATTATCTGAGCCATAGCGTAAGGCTTTTGTAAATATTTTTCAAGACTTTTTTCTGTAGAATTTTAAGTTTTTCTATAAGAGAATTTAGAGTCTGGGTTTCACTAAGGATTGATAAACAAGTTTTAGTCTTTTATCACCCAATCTGACCTCTAAGGACCTTAAATAGGTATAGAGTTGGTCTAAGTGATTTAGTTACAAAATCTAAGTGTTCGCGCTATCGAAGAAATTAATCGATGACTATACCAAGGTATCTGTTTAATCAATTTGAATATTGTCCATGTTAAGATTTTGAAAGTTCGGTCTACTAAAGTTATTACATGAGAAACAAATATATTTGGTTTTTTCAAAATAAATTTTTAATATTTAATACTCGAACCAGGATTTCAAAATTTTAAGGTCATTTTCTACATTATTTTTGACTTGGTCCCAATATGTACTTAAAAAAAAACAGCAGTGTCATCGGCAAAACCTATTACAAACCCTTGTAATTTTAATTCAAACAAACTACCGAACCGAAACGCCGAAATTGAGTTTTCTTTTGTTGCTTTTAATTTGTTGTATTCCTACCCATTGCTCTCGATCCAGTAAGTATTCTTTAAAAAGTTCAAGCTATATGCCTATTATACCAGTTTGCTTCAAAGCTTTTAGTAACAACTTGTGTTTCGGTTCGAATCAAACGCTTTTTTTAGGTCAAGGAATAAACACAGTGATTTTTTATTTTTATAAAATCCCTTGTATATTTTAATGGATAAAGGTGTTATCGCGTCTTTTGTTCAAGTCTATCATTTAAACCTAAATTGCATTTCTGAAAGAATGTTAAATATAGAAAAATATTTTTCAAGTCTATCTTTAATTATTTTTTAAAAAATTTTCGTCCTTATTAATGAGACTGGTCTATAATTTGTGACTTGCGTTTTATCTCCACTTTTGTACAATGGTTTTACAACAGATAGTTTAAAATCTTTGGGAAACTTACCATTTTTAAAAATAAGATTAATTAAATAATAAAATAGTCTCGAGACGTCACTTCCAGTATATTTTAAAGTTTCTGATTTTATTCCGTCGACTTTTTTTATTCTTTAATTTATTTATGAAAGTGACAACTTCGTGACCATTTGTAGGTTTAGGAAAAAAGTTACGGTTTGGTACGTTTTCTGGTTCTTCATATCGTCCAACTTCTGCAAAAAAATTATTAAAAGCCCCGTAAATTATCATATGCCCTGTACGACCGCATCTAAAACACTTTCCATTTGAAGAGGGACGCCTGTTTTCTTTGTGGCAAAACCTTTTTCTCAGTGTAGACTTTTGGGGATATTGATTTATAGCGAGACCTTGGTGCGTGCGCAGTGTGGCTTGACCGTTGTCATTGAAGGAGAAAATTCTGGTGAGGTTTTCGCGCGGTGCTGGTTTCACTGTTTCACATCCCTTACTGAGTGGTGATAATTTGTGCGAACCCTTTGGTTAATTCTCAAGAGAAGTAAAGATTCTTTTTGGGGCAACGGTCGTGCAGGTAGGCAATATTTTTGTTTTGTAAAATTAATTTTAATTATTTTTATTTTCTGTTGTTGGTTTATAACCCTAAATTTGTTTAATAATTATGTATTTTTCATTATTGCAGTTATCATTATCAAGTATCATTACAAGCCCTCCAAAACTGTACCTACTGTGTTGTCAATTAAACCCCTGAGCAATGAGTTTTGTCGCATCTTCTCTATCAGTGATTGAAGATTTTGGCTTAGCATCTTTGAGGGAACCTCTTATTCATTGCTCATTTCTTCACCCTCCTGAATTGAGACAGCCCTAACTTTTGGCCTGGACATATTTGATGACTCAATTTTCAGGTCTCGAACAACACTTTGCTGCTGTTATGGAAGCGTTCTCGGCAAAGTAACTTTGCTAAGTCCGTGTCTCGCAAGCCATTAATAAAGCGGGATCTCTGTAATTTTCTGGCATTTCTGGGTAAGCTAAGTACATCAACCTCCTGATATCTGCTTCATACTCTTGTAATGACTCTCCTGCTCTTTGCTGACGAATATTTAATTCTGACCAATGTAAATTTCGCAAGTGTTCGTCTCCATACCTTCTTTCTAACGCTGCCACTAAAGCATTGTAACTCTGTTTTTGTTCGGCTGGAATGGACCGTAAAAGTCCCAGAGCAGGTTCTCGCAGAGCTACCAACAACAGCTCTAGCTTTTTCGTCATCGTCTTAGCCAATGGCAGGAACAGCAGCTTCAAACTGTTGTTTGTAGGTAGACCAGGAAGACGTACCATCAAAATTTGGAGGCCTAAAGTTTTGGTTGGAATTCACAACATATCCCTGAGCTTTTATTTTATTGTGTTCTTTCTGAAGCTGTATAAACTGTTTTGACATGTCCTGGAATTTTTCTTCCATGGTTTGAAAAACTTCTTCCCTAACATTCTGTAGTTTGGTCTCCACTTTTTCTTCTACATTCTGCATTTTATGAGTTATGTCTTCCTTAAGTCTTCGGTTGGTGTCTTGAACTCCTCTCTCAGCTGTTCAGAGTTGCTCTTTATTTGATCGAAGTTTTCTTGAATGCCATCTAATCTTTGCTGAAATGTCTGTTTCATGTCGTTCTGGTTTTGTTCCATGGTCTGCTTCATGTCGTCCATGGTCCGTTTCATATCGCCCTGGTTTTGTTCAATGGTCTGTCTCATATTGTCCTGATTTTGCTCAATGGTCTGTCTTATATCGTTCTGGTTTTGAGCCATTTGAGCTGCTAGTGCCTGCATCAGTTTAGTTAAATCTTCCATCTTTAGTAAGCATCAACTTCCTGATAAATCACTTAAAACGTTTATTTTAGGGCTATAAAGCGAATGTCAAAGTCGGTATATCTTTTCGGATTCTTAAATAGAACCTGGAATCTTCTTGTAAATGCAGTAATTTCTCTCTATCGATTACTAGGCAAATGTAGAAGTCGCTTTTTTTATTATCTCTTTTACTTCTCGAATAGAACGTCGCAGAATGTTATGGAATATTCTAGAAGTTATTTCTTAGTCTTGCTTTTTAAATAACTAAGCTAACGTCGAAGTCGGTTTTTGTATATCTCTTCTGGTTCTCGAATAGAACGTCGTAGAATGTTATGGAATATTCTAGAAATTCTTTCTGATTCTTGCTTTTTAAATAACTAAGCTAATGTCGAAGTCGCTTTTTGTATATCTCTTTTGGTTCTCGAATAGAACGTCGTAGAATGTTATGGAATATTCTAGAAATTCTTTCTGATTCCTACTTTTGAATTAACTAAGCAAATGTCGAAGTCGGTTTTTGTATCTCTCTTCTGGTTCTCGAATAAAACGTCGTAGAAAGTGATGGAATATTCTAGAAAATCTCTCTAATTATCAATTTTTGGGTTATAAGGTTAATGTCGAAATCGGTTCTCAAATATCTCTTTTGGTTTTTGAATAAAACACTATCGAACTTCTTCGAATATTCTGGAAAAATCACTTACTGTTCTTCTGTCCAATTCTCATAGCCGGTGGTACTATTTAAGGTCTTTGCACTATTCAGTTCTGAATATTCTGGCAAAATCACTTACTGCTCTTCTTTTCAATTGTCCTAGCCGGTGGTACTATGTAAGGATAGTCTGTGCACTATTTATTTCTTTTAATCCCACTTCTGACACCAATTGTTATGGGTTGGTTCACTTTGCAAATAAAACTCGCAATTGTCATAAAAACGTCAATTTATTTCGACAATTATGTACAAAACACGCGCTTAAAGTTACTAATAACTTGCTAATAACTCACTACTATAATCGGCCTATTAACTTCGTGTTAATATCTAACGGCCACTACAGTTCGGTATCTGTGACTCCCCCGACGCGCGATGTCCGGCCCTATATATAGGGTCAGCGCAGTTTCGCGAATTCTCCATCAGTCTTCAACGCCTGGAAAATTCTCGTATTAATGCGACCGCGAGTCACAGATAACGCAACTAAAACCTAGACTAATAATACAACCTTAAGATAAGTGAACTTAAAACTACACTACACGTAAATAAATTCTAACTATAAAATTTAAATAACTTAAATTTGTAACAATATATATATATATATATATATATATATATATATATATAGATATATATAGATATATATATAAATATATATATATATATATATATATATATATATATATATATAGATATATATATATATATATATATATATATATATATATATATATATATATATATATATATATATATATTAGCAACAAGTAGTTACGAGGTTTTCGTTAGGTTTTCGTTAGGTAATACTCAGTTCTATTCTGTTGTAGAGGAAACTGGATACTCCTACCAATAAAAAACCTCGTATATGTACAAATTGCTAAAACCCCGCATATACAAAATATTTAGTTAAAACCTCGCATCTACTATAAAACAATGATCTCTATACTGCCGTCCTTAGTCAGACCCACCTATCTGCGTTTTCAGTTATTTCGAGAAAAGTGAGTTTAAAGTTTAAATGCTTGCCAAGCGTTCCATAGTAATATATTTTTTTTGTTTGTAAATGTTTATGGTTCCTAATAGCAATACTTAAGTAATAGAAAAAAAAGTTACAAATTATTACCTATTTAAAGCCATTTTCGATCCGAACTCATTTTTGATTTTTTTGCAGATAGGTGGGTCTTACTTAGGACGGCAGTATAATATTCGTATATAATTCATTGCTATAAAATTGTTAGTAGATAGAAGGTTTTGAGTAAGCAACAGGTAGTGGCGGGGTTTCTGTTAAGAGTCTATTTTTTTTGTAGATACGAGGAAACGATTGTTCAAAAAAAAATACTTCCTAACAAAAATTTGGTTATATTTCTTAAAAAATAGATGAAACTAAACTATTTAAAGCCATTTTCGGTCCTAACTCATTATTGATTTTTTTGCAGATAAGTGGCAGTATAATAAATATGAAATCAAACTATTTTGTTCTGCCATCGACATCGCTTTAAACGGCGATGATAGGCGGCAAGGGTGAACGGGCGTTTAGTTGAACTTCATCTTGGACTGGTACAATTTGGCACACATACAAACAAAAATTTTGGAAAATCCGTGACAGTGACAAAAACGAAAATTTGAAATATAGGAAGTACGAGAACGGTCAGCTGATTCACACAGAACATAGTGGAGCTCAGCGGTAGTTTGATTCCGGAAAAACGTGGGTCCAAGATGGCGCCGCGGTGGTCAGACTTCGAGTGTCCAAACCGGCAAGCCTTAAAGATCATAAGAGAAACTTGTCAAAAAATGACTCGCCTGCTTCTATTTCAGTGGTGCAAATAGCGCAAACCTAAAAAAACAGTGCGGCCAACAAAAACGGGGCCAGAACGTTAAACACATGCTGCAGTGATTTTTAGATTTTTTTAGTCAGCAATCCATTTTGAAGTTAAGACATTCGTGCATTTTGTTTAGACAAGAGAACCAAACCAAAAAGATCGTGTCGGGGTTATTTTTAACAATTAGACTATAACTATAATGTTATATCGGGTGATTCATTTAGAGGTACTGCTTCGAGTAGCGATTTTTTGACAGACGAAACTGTCAAACGTTCAAACTTTTCTCGTTAGTCGTTTTCAGTATTGTTTGACAATTCATCATGGCAAGATATAGCCGGGCACAGCGTCTACAAATTGTTCAGCTGTTTTATTAAAATGGGCGTTCTATTCGGACTTAGGAGCGCACTATCAGTAGCTTCGAGTGTACGCTATGACTGCCTGGTGGAATCATCGGTCCATATTTTTTCAAAAACGAAGCTGGCCAAAACGTAACTGTGATTGGCGCCCATTATCGAGCCATGTTAACGGACTATTTACTGCCTGAAATTAAAGCCCGTGATCTTGATGACATTTGGTTTCAACAAGACGGCGGCGATACGTGAAACTATGGCATTACTGCGAAAATAATTCGGTGAACAGTTAATTTTTTTGGACCCGTGAATTGGTCGCCTAGGTCATGTAACATCACAGCTCTAGACTATGGGGCTGGGGCTATGTAAAGTCCAAAGTCTACAAGGATAAGCCGGGTACAATTGAAGCACTGAAAGCCAACATTAATCGCGTTATTCGCCAAATATCACTCGAAATGGTTCAACGCGTCATAGAAAATTTGAACTTGAGAATGGACCATGTTCACCGCAGTCAAGGCCAACATTTGAAAGGCATTATCTTTAAAAAATAAATGTAAGATATAGTTGTTTTGTATGATAATAAACAATACCCGATAAAATTGAAATTTATGTTTTTTTTTTGGATTTTGAAACAGTACCTCTAAATGAATCACGTATTATAAGGATCCGAGATATCGCTAAAAAGCTAAAACAACTAACTCCAAATGAGAATATATTTAAGTTTAATATTTTATTTCTCTAAATGTTAAACCTACTCACAGTGTGCGTTGGATATTATTAAATTAATGGTTGAGATACAAAATTATGCAAGGGTTCCATTAAAGTTTAATCCCCAAATCTAAATTTATTAGTTTGGCGTATATGGTTTTACAATTTCAAAAATCCTTTTAAATGAAAAAAAGTAAGGTTGGTATCAAACAGGGCAATTAAATTTAAGATTTATGTACACACCTTATCTAAAAGGTCTGGGGTTCTTGTATTGAGACACAGCGGCCCGCATAGGTAGAAGTTTTCCGAAAATTTATATGTGGATTCGGTGGTTCAGTGGTAGAATGTTTGCCTAGATAGCAAGAGATCCCGGGTTCGATCCCCGGCCGAAGCAAAAAACTTTTTTCTTATTTTTCTTTCTTGAATTTTACGTGTTGTTTATAGTTTTAGGTCCTTGCATTATTTGCAATTTGGTATTTGAAAAAATGACTAGTTATATACGTGAAAAAATTTGCAGACAGGGAGAGTCTCTAAATTCATCCGGTATTTTTTATCGATGGAATCTAGACTGTTGACAAATGACAAGTGACATCTACCCGATATTCAACGATGGAATGCTAATGATCCATCGCAAAATAAAAAGAAACCTGATGAAATAATATGGAAATGAAACCCTAACCTATCTTTTTTATCTAAAAGGATTTTGTATTTTTCCGAAGTTCTTGTTACACAACAAACTATTCTCGTGGCCATCAAGGTAGAGGGCGAGGATAAAATTTTCGTATATAAAAATATACAGCTGATTCAAATGACAAATAACAGACAAATAGATCGATGTTTCACCGATGCATTTAGGAGTCCGATTGTTCTCATCGATTTCTTCATCGGTGAATTTAGACTCTCTCATACTCGTACGTGTGCAAAAGCCTATTCACATTCGAATTTATTTGTTGTGACCGCACCTGAAAAAGTGAGGTTAGAATGCAGTTTCTAAAACATGGAGCTGGTTGAAAAGAAACTTATATATATTATTCAGGAGTCCTTTAAACAATATTTGAATACGGCGCGGAAAAAAAAATCAGAGACCTTGAAAAATCAGTACAGTTTATGTCAGACTGTTTCGATGACCAAAGTAAGAAATATGAGGGGTTAATAGTAAGAACACTCATCGTAGAGCAAGCTCTATAAGAAGCGAATGCCAAACTGAAAAGAAAACATGTCAAAAAATATAACCGAAAAATAGAAAATCAATGTCTATATTGATAGTATACTGTCAGTTTTATATAATGCGGGTGTGGTCTTTTGTTTTCCTGACGATTTGGAGACAATTATTTGCGGGGATAAATGAGAAAATAGCAAAGCATTAGCGGAGAAAGATTTACACCAAATTAAAAGATAATTAAATGATAGCTTACTGTCATTAAATGTGGATAAGACCAAATTTATTGCTTTTTCCCCCTCCTCCCATTCTCTGCCGAATTTCCAAGCTTTAAGATTACATGATTATGATTGTAGTTTGTTAATAAACTTAATTGTGATAACTTTATAGAAATATATTTTTCAATCAAATAAACTGCTACTCTTTTTTGGACATATTTTAAATAAATTTATTCCTAAACGAACCTGTCAATTCTCATACAAATTTCTATGTGATACATCGTCGATCATCCTCTTTTAATGTTTAGTTTCTTTGTTGTCCTGCGCTTGACAGGGTTGCTACAACGCAAGTGTAACAAATGTGCGAAAGTTTGCACGGCTTCCATTTCCTACGCTTGCTTTGTAGCCACCCTGTAAAGCTACCTGTCAAGCGCAGCACAACAAGGAAACTAAACATTAAAAGACGATGATCGAAGCAATATAAATTGTATGAAAGTTGACCGTTTCGTGTAGGAATAAATTTATTTTAAAAATTTCTAAGAAAATGGAGTGGCTCACACAATTTTTAAGCAGTATATTTAGGAATCTTCCCAGCTATAAAGTTTACTTGGAAAGAACACATAGTAAATATGTCACTGGAATAATAAGAAAATTAATTTACAAATTCTATGAATAAATGAATAAAGAAATATTTTAACACAGAATATACTTAAAACAGTTTATTATGCTCTTGTTGATTTCATTATTAGCCATGGTACAGACTGGGATAACAAGAAAATTAATTTCCAAAATCTATGAATAAAGAAATATTTTAACACAGAATACACTTAAAACAGTTTAATAGGTATGCCCTGGTTGAATCCATTATTAGCTATGGTATACAGTAAAACCTCTTATAAGCGGACACTCACGGTTTGGTCGATTTAGTTTGCTTATTGGAGGTGTCCGCTTATGAGAGGGAACAGCGAAATTGTAATATATATATTTATTAACAATTTTCGCTGTCTGAGTTGTCCCGATATTAAATTTTTCAGCAATTTCTCTTGCTTATAGATATTCCTTCTCCGAAACGTTAACAACTTCTATTTTTTTACGTAAACTAAGAAGTTTTTTACTAGGCGCCATTTCAAAAAGATCTAATACTACTTAACTGAACAATAAAAATAAAACACAACAGTCCCGCCGAATAAAATATGCTGTAAATACGACAGAAGTATTTAGTCTTCGCATTAAAACGGAAAGAGGTAATTCCCCGCCTGCAGAGTGCGTTGTGGCCAACATACTACAGAATATTTTTGCCCATGTCGTGCAGCAGAATTTTTTAACCAAAAAAAATTGTCCGTAAAGAAATAGGGAAAAGCTTGGTTTGAACAAATTTGTCCGCCTAATGGGAGTGTACGCTTAATAGAGGTGTCCGCAAGGAGAGGTTTCACTGTAGTTGTCTGGCTCAGAAATATGTAATAAAAATAATCATATTTAAAAGAAAAAGATATCCAACTGAACTAGTGCAAAAGGGCCATCTAAATCTTATATTAAAATTTATAATAAAAATGCCATCCTGCAACGAAAATATTAATCATTTGCAAAATACGAGAAATGCCACAAAAAACAATGTCACCAGACACATTCCCAGGCATACTATGCTGAGTGGCAAAAAACGTAAACACCCAGTATTTATAATCCTATCTTAATAATTATTTGCAAGCAAGTTTATTTTGAGTCCAGTAAAAATTGACTTATTATTTTTGGAATTCTTTTTCTGCCGTGTTCAATTTTAGTTTTACCAATTTGTGGTCGTAGATGTGGTTTAACTGTTATAGAGTTTATTGCAAAGTGACTAAATGACTTTGAGAGAGGGCGGATTGTGGGCTACGAGGTTTATTAATTAGAGAAATTGCGAGTAGAATCAACCGATCCTTACGTACCATATTAAGATGTTATTAGGCTTGGACCCAAGAAGGCCACACTGGGTATTGCCACTCACCCCTGACCATCGACGCAACCGAATAAGATAATGTAGAGAAACACTGCAGTGGGATCAGGAATGGCATAGAGTGATCTTCAGCGACAAATCTCGCTTTTGTTTGGGCATGCATGATGCTCGAGCAAGGGTAAAAAGGCGACGTGGTGAAAGACGTGATCCACAGTTTGATATGGAAAGGCATGTTTATCATACAGTGGGTGTTATTGTATGGGGTGCTATCTCATATGGTAGCAGGACATCTCTAGTTTTTGATATCCGTAACAAGACAGCAGTCCGTTAAATCCAAGAAGTAGTGGAACCAGATGTCCGTCCCTATCTTGAGATGCTCGAAAACCCCATATTTTAACAAGACAACGCCAGACCGCATGTGGCTGGAGTAGCCTTAGACTTCATAGATGTACACAACGTTAACGGGTTATCATGGCCACCAAGATCGCCTGATCTGTCCACGATCGAACATGTGTGGAATATTGTAGGTAGCAGGCTATTAAATGTACAGCATCCTCCTCAGACGCTTGCGGCACTTGGACATGAGTTAGATGTAGGGTGGAATGAGATACTCCAAGAGAATCAGAACAATGCCAGGCGTGCGAACGAGTGTGTAAGAAATCGACGGTCCTCAACACATTATTAAAGGTAATTCTGTTAATGATCAGCCGATTTGCCTGAAAACCTAATCACTTACTAAGTATTGCCTGGTAAACATACTAGCATAGAACTAATAATATATATCAAATATAGATGGGTGTTTACCTTTCTTTGTCACTCAGTATATTTGTAAGACTTACATTATTTATATTTTAGGACCTAAAGTATGTAATATTTTTCCAGCAAGTATTTATAATACCTAAATATGATTTTTTATTTTATTTTTTATTACTTTTTTAATATTGATACATACATGTCATGTGATAATATACAGTGTGGAATAGCCAAATTGAACAAATTCGATAACAAATAAATGAGGGTGTGTTGGGAGAAACGCATGATATATGCGTCGATTTGTATTTTTAAATGCGCATTTAATACAAAAAAATATATATCAGGTGTGTCATGTATGTTAAACAGGAGCCAATACAAACTTTTTTATTTTAAATGCAACCCCGTATATATTATTAATTTTTTTGGTTCTTCAGAAAATTCCAGACATAATTCATGTACAATGTCCTATACCTTCTAATCATTTTTGAAATATTGACAGTTCCAAAACGACAATGTCCAATTTCGAGGCGAAATATTTCGAAAACGGTTAGAACTTTAAAAAAACGGCTTACATGTCCCTATCCTTATTTTTAATGACCGTTTTCGAAATATTCCGTCGAGAAATTGTCGTTTTTTAACTCTCAATATTTCAAAAATCGTTAGACTTAGGTATAGCACATTGTACATGAGTTATGTCTAGAATTTTCTAAAGAATCCAAACAATAAATAATATACAGGGGGTTGTATTTAAAATAAGAAAATATTTGATAAAACATTTGCTACTTTTTAGAAAAACTAAACATTTGCTAGTCGATTTTTCACAAATTTCTTCTTCTGGAGATTCCACCTTTCTCTATAGTGGGCAGAATTAATTTTAATCAAGCAATGCATACGCATGCATGCGACACAAGAACATTCGTGTGCCAGGGAGGCGTACAAACCACGCATTGCCTCTTTGTTCTGTCTCTGTCATTCTTACTGTACCAGCGGTCTGCAGAATTCAACGTCTCTAGAGGATTAAGAAAGGCGCAGCCTTTAATATTCCATAATAGAAATAAATCATGCCGCCTGCAAAAGAGTCATAAGGAGCACCTATGTGTGATAATACAGTATATGCAATGAATCGAAATATATACGCAATCTTAAGAATAAAAATTTATGAAAAAATGCTGGAACTGCAGTGCAGCAGAACTGCGCGAAACAACGCGACGCACGGTGGTCAGCTTGTCGGTTCTGAACGATCGAAATTATTTTATGGTTTTAATTTTGACAAATTGATGCTGAGAGTTAGGAAATGTCAACTAGCGTTTAAGAAATGGGATTTCAATATACTGTGCATTCTGGAGATGGTACAATCGCCTCCAAAAATAATATTGCATATCGTTTTTTTTTCCTCTTAAGCAAAAAACTTGAAAAATTGATACTTAGGGAGTGTGTACGTAACTAACTTATAGCTTGTTTTATTTAACGTAGATTTTTTATAAAAATTTAACTAAATTTTATAATCTTGCTATACTATATATCAATTTTTTACCATGCACTGATATTCTTTATCGTAGTCCTTATATTCACTATTTTCACATATATAGTTCAAAACGGATTGATTTTTATCCTGTGAAACTGGTGTTTGTGCCACATTTTATAAATTACGTCGGCCAATCCCATTCGTCAACGCTGAAACAATAAATCATAGCTAATACAGCGGCAAGAAGCGACAGCTGAATGTAGCACCTATACAACGATCCAGACTTTTTCAGTCCAATATATATAACACATATTTGAAAAATTATAATAAATCAATACACAACTTTTGTCTAATTTTTTTATTAAGCAAATTGAAACTTTGTAAATGGTTTAATAGTAAAAATTAAAGATACTAACCCATATTTTAAATATACGTGAAGAAATCACCATATAATCTCTGGTTGACCAACTTGGAGCACTTTTGAAAATCGCCTTTCCGCGCGGAATAAGTGCGGATCATTATGCAGGCTATCAAACGGCCTATGACTTGTCGTCGTAACAAGTGACAACGAGTTAGTTGATCGATTTTCTGCATTGTGGTCTACTAATAAGGTAATTGGGCAAATTTTTAAGACTTAGTGGTTATGATAGAAAATAGTTCGATATTGAGGTTTCGATCGTCTAAATTAGACAAACTGACCTCCGTGCGACGTGGCCAAATATTATTTATTGGAATTTGACTGAAGTATCCCGCATTAAATATGGAAAATATAGAGACTCATGTTACCTTTGTACCTACAAAAAGCATATAATACCGTTCCAGTAGAAAAATTATAAACAGTATAAGAGCAACCTATATCAATTATACATACATAAGAGCAATAAAAGATCTATACAAGTGTCTAAATCTAAAATTAAAATTGACTTTTAAAAGAATTCCTGGGAATGAAAGGCTTAAGACAGGGATGTTGTATCTCTCCAACTCTTTGGAGATATATATCGCAGTAGCTCTAAAAAACTGGAAACGTAAAATACACGGTATGGGAATACAACTTAACGAACGATTTACCTTATAGACACTACCTGGAAACCTGACCTGGGAGACACCAGGCTTCCAGGGTGCAGTGACCCTGAAGCATTATAGATTAAAATCGTAGTGCCACGCAGTTCCGGTGCAGTGCAGTTCCGCATAGTGCGGTCTAAGCTTAAATATGATTTCGACATTGTGTGTTCACGTGGCTTTCCATAAAAGCTGCATTTTGAGTTTCATTAATGTCATTCCATCTGCACATTTTCTCTCGTTCTGAAGACGGCCTTTTCTGTATTAAATAGAGATGGGTATTTGATTAACGATAATATGTAACTTCATTTAAGTGAGGTGCAAAGTAGGTTGCTACGTTATTGTCATATGTGATACAGTTGGGAGATTAGTTGTTGTTGAAAATTGAAATGACCTTTTTTATGGACATCAGTTTTTTTGCAAGGCGGCAGTTAAGAAACTAGATGTTGAGCAGCTGCCATTATTTAGCGTGAAGACTATTTTTTTGTGGTTGCAAATTTTTTTTTCCGAGGCAAAGTACCCCTCACTAATTTTACTAAAACTATATTTTAGTCAAATTCGTTCAAATTTAATCATGTTAAAAATTTGGGGATCATATGGTATATCTATATGGTATATGGAATATCAGTGTCAGCTGTCCGCTATATTTCACATGTTAATTATTTAGATAAGTTAGCGACGATTAAATTGATGTTCATTTGTTTTGATGGAAGTGTTATTGAAAACGGATTCTAATATTCCTTGTGCTTTTTAAAATATTTAAATATTAATACGTATTTAATGCGGTAAACTATTTACAGATATAGTTTTAAGTTATTTATTTATTATTTAGCTTTGAAAATTTTTGTATATAAGTTTTTTTCTCGATCCTGGATTGTTTCTATTGTTTTTCGAACTTTAAACCACCCCTCAGGTGTGGTACTACAATCTGAGACTATTTTTAACGAGAATCCTACCACTGCATGTGGTTTTTCTATATTTTTAAAGTTAATGTGAATTTTTGTAAGTTAAAACTCACTAAGAAATGCCTATTGTGCTAATGCACGTTAGCGTAAACCAAACCTTTGCAGTAACCTGTTCTGTAAGTATTAAAAAAATACACTTAAACTAGTCGGTATCAAGTTCGTAGACTTTATTACTTGGTCTATGTTTAAAGATCTTAGTAAATACTGGTGTACAGGTCTCCATAATTAAACATGCAAATAGACAAAGGGAGCCTACACAAGCAAACGTTATTCCGATTCGGGGGTTTTTCAGGAAAATTAATCCAAATTTTGCATCCTTGTCTAACAATTTTGATATTTAGATTATATGCGTCCAATATAGTATAAATGCAATATGTATATATGGAAATTTTCGAAGAGGATAAATCCGGATTTCAATCACTTTCAATTATTTTGAAATATTTCAAATTAGTATAACTGTTGTTTTTAGGCAATATGTGTCAACATACAGGGTCCCTAATAAGTATGGAAATAGTCGATTATTTTGTAAAATGTTTAAGTTATCGAAAACGGTTTAGATAATACAAAAGTTGTAGGGTTTTAATTAGTCCACAAAACGGTTATCATTTTATTTTAACAGGATTTATACAATTTACAAGAAAGTTATTGTAAAACGTAGGAGATCTAATAGACAATGATTTTTATGAACAAGAAGAAGGAGAGCAAAGTGGGTTTTGTGCAGGCAGATCTGGTAGTAATAATGTTTTTTGTCTTAAACAAGTAATTGAGAAAATAAGTGCTAGAAATATTATATTACTCATGTTACCTTTGTGGATCTACAGACAACATATGATACCGTTCCAGTAGAAAAATTATAGACAGTGTTAGAACAAACTAATATCAATCATAAATACATAAAAGCTATAAAGAACTATACAAAGGGTCAAAATCTAAAATTAAAATTGGAAATCGACTTCGAAAAATTCCTGGTAACGAAAGGCTTAAGACAGGAATGTTGTATCTCTCCAATTCTTTTTAAAATATATATCGGAGTAGCTTTAAAAAACGGGAAGCGTGAAGTATTCGGCATGGGAATACAACTTAACGATCGATTTACCATATACACACTACAATTTGCTGACGACCAAGTAATTGTAGCTAATGATAAAGAAGACATGGAGTATATGATGAGAAAGTTAACGGAAGAATACCAAAAGTGGAGGTTAACAAGACACAGTACCTCTGTATTGGAAACGAATCAAGTGAGTTAAAACTAGACAATGGACAAACAATATCTCCATGCAATGATTATGTATACCTGTACAGACTGTAGAGAACTGGAAAAAATAATAGTAAAAGCAAAAAATGTTTTTGGATATCTTAACAATATGTTATGGAGCACAGAGATAAAAAGGCATGTAAAATTTAACATATGAAATAATGGTGAAGAGCACGCTGTTGTGTAGAATAGAGACTTATCGCGTAACAGAAAAATACGAAAAAAAATATAGTGTCATAATGGATGCAATAAGAAGATCAATGAAAATATCTAGAACAGAGCATATAAGACATGAGATCATAAAAGAAAGAATGAAAATTAAGGGAAGCATAACGGATGACATCACAAAAAGGCAACTGATATGGTACGGCCATGTTCAACGGATGAACGAAGAAAAATTACCAAGAATGGTCCTAGAATGGCAACCAATAGGGCGCAGAAAAAGAGGACGTCCCAAACAAGCGCGGATCTGGGTGAACATTTAGGGGGTGTAATAGTCGACGAAAAAATTATTTGTAATATATTTTTTTTTCTAGGGGGGTAATTCCCTTTAATCAATAACAAAAAATGCATATTTTTTGTTCTAAGGGGCTAATTACCACTGTATCCCCCCCCTCAAATCCGCGCTTGGTCGCAAACTGGAATGGCAACAGTCAATCCAAAGATCAATAGGTCTAAAAAACCTGACAGAAGATGATTGTCAGGATCGAAGGAGGTGGAGAATAGGCGTTGGACAATGACGAATCCAGTGGAGGCAGGTTCCCCCAAGACGACATATAACTTATTTTTCAGTTTGGCAGCATCACTTTTTTAAAATTTGTCCCAAATTTTTATTTAAAAAAAATAAATCTCCTTTAGATACTAAATTTCACACTATCAAAAATCGCTTATAAAAAATATTTTGATGTTTGCTGCCACTTTGGTCCCTCCCCCCGGAAATCCTGGATCCGCCACTGATGTCTGACAAATTAGAAAATCGTTCTAAACCAAAATGATAGTAGTAGTATTTTTAAAGGTTAATTCAATAAAATGAACACGTTGATAACGTTATACAGTGTGTCCCCGGATGGAGTTGACAAGAGGAAAAAATCCTATACTTTTGATTATAAAAAATACTGCTTGTTGAAAAATTAAGATTGACATATTAACATCTTTGATTAAATTTACGTTGAGTTATCAAATTAAGAAACATTTAATTAATAAGAGGAGAAAAATCTTTACTTTTAATTTCACAAAAAATATAACTCTTTATAATATAAAGGCAGGCTCAAACGACTTGGCAAATACATAATTATTTGCATACTTGGCAAGTATACGAGCTTTGCGAATTGCGATAGCAAGCAGGGCGCTCACATGACGTGAATTTACAAGTATGAGAGCGCGAACATATGTATGTACTTGGCAAGTGTACGAATAATCGCGAGCCCTTTGACTCGGCCTATTTTTACCGACTACAAATGGAAAACCAACGAGTGACAAATAATTGTACAAGTAACCCACTCACACGACATGGCAAGTATATGCAAGTAACAATTATTCGCCAAGTACACGAGTCGTTTAATCCCGGCATAACATTGATAGATTTATTTTGTTGATTGTCATATTGATTTTCAAGTAATAGGTTTTACATTCTAAAAAATGTTTACAAAAGCAGAGAATTAATTTTTTAATAAATGTTTAACTTTTAGATTTCATACTTTAATTTTACGTTGTGATACAAACAATTTCGTTTACATAACATTTTGCTTTACTGAATAAATACGGTCCTCTTCCTTTTGGATTATTTTATGTTTCTTAATTTGATAACACCTTGTAGTTCTAATCAAAGATATTAATATTGTTATCTCTCTCAAGCAGAATTTTTTATAAAGAGGATATTTTTCGTGAAATTAAAAATAAAGATTTTTCTCCTCTTATTAGTTACATGTTTCTTAATTTGATAACACCCTGTACGTGGAATCAAAGATTTTATTATGGTAATCTTAATTTTTCAACAAGCAGAATTTTTTATAAAGAGGGTTTCGTAAAATCAAAAATAAAGGATTTTTCCTCTGGTCAACTCCATCCGGGGACACACTGTACAAAAGGAACCATTATTCCCATCTCTAGTATTAAAAGTGAATAGAATAAAACGTCTATTTCGACCGGCCGGCCGCCGTGACAGGGTCAGGAAGCATTATTATTCAGTTTCCCGTTCGAGGCCGAAAAGAAACGGGATTCGAATCGTTTATTTGATGGCTGAAAGGCCGACAATTTAAAATAATTTAATTGATTTCAGCCAAGCAGCGGCGTAGACTTCCTTAACATTTTTTAAGCCACAGAAAAAAGGTCCGTTTACTAATTCTTCACTGCTACGTTTTTCTTCTTGTAATTTATGAGATGAAACAATGGAAAATGTACTAAAATTTAACCTGTTACTCGTCACTTAAAAAACTGGCCGTATACTGTAGAGTATCAAATCAACACCTAAATCGGTAAAAATTCCCGGCTAAGGAACTAACCAAAACTTTTGCATTTAGTACAATTTTTCCCAAAAGTGTTTTTCTTTAAATTATTTTATTTTACGTTCCGAAACTTTCCAATAGAAAAGTCCTATATACGCCATTTTTTTCAGAATATTATGCATAAATGAAATAACTACTGGAACATTCTTGTATACAATTTTGACGGTTGTTATTTGGATTATGTGGAAGGCGGCCATTTGATTGCTCGGCCCTGATATAACAATGCAAAAATATTTTTTTTTATTATGCCAGTTTTCTCTCCATCAAGTACACACTAGCATCATAGTAAGAACTAAGTTTATCAAGATCAACTAAAAATTTGTAGGTACATATATCCAGATCATGGTGTATGGCCTCGATATAACTATATCACATGACATGAGGAAAAGCAGGTAAACCAAAAAATATATATTTGCGGGTTTTAATAAGCCAGTTAACTTTTTAATTTTTTTGTAGACTCGCGATGGACCAGTAATTTGAATCTTATTTGTGCAGATATTTGCTACTGTAGGTCAGGTCCATATTAAATCAGAACCAAACTATCACAACTTAAAAAAAAATGATCTGCTTTTGGTGGCCTTATTATCATTCTATTTTTTTTTAAATAAGTTCTAAATTTTTCTTTTGTCCTGGAAAAATAGCTTCAGGTCTACCTTGCCCTAAAATATACCAACTCGATTTGCAAACCTAAGGAAAAAGAACTTTTTTAATACCTCTTAAAAAGTAAAAGACTTTCGTCGCAACTACAATTTTTAGGGATACAAATTTTGGGTAGGAAACAATTTGTCGTGGGCCGTTTCGCCGCCGGCGCCTTCCGATTCGCCGCGGGGATGATTCGCAAGATTTTTTGTTTAATTTTTTAAAAAAATCTAACTGTAACTTATTTTTTCTTAAATCATAGCGCACCTTGTTGGGAAATCAAAATCTGTGTTAAACCCGAGGGGGGGGGGCGCTTGGTATTTCCTTTTGGTGTACAGACAGGCTAGGGGAAATACAGGAAATACGGGGAAGTACTCGAGAAATACTTAGAAATACCTTGGAAATTGGGGGAAATTCTGGGAAATATACCGGGAATTATCGATCGAGCCACCCCTCGGTTAAACCTAACCATGGTCAAACAAACAAACATTTTGAAAAAAATATGTACGTAGTTTATCAAAAAGTTAATTTATAAAGAGAAGAAAAAAAATCTTTACAATAACCTTTAGTTTATTATTAATCGTACTAAATACCTGATTCACGATATAAACAAAAATAATAAATTAAGTGCAAAAACCACAAAATGTATTTAAATGAAATAAAATATATCAATCAAATTAAATATTTGGGATTAATAATGTATAGGAACTTAAAATGGAATAAACACAATCAGTATCTGACCAATAAATTTCGAACCTTTGTTTTCAAATTTAAAGAATTCAAGACATTTTTTGATATAAAGCATTTAAAGACACTGTATACAGCCTTATTACAACCTCATCTTATATATGGACTTGGGGTGGAGTCCTAGATAAACATTTAGGACCCCTTGAAATAATACAAAAATGGCTACTTAAAATAATTTTAGGAAAACCCAAAAACTTTTCATCAGACAATTTATACAAAGAGAGTGAAATTCTTGACATTAGGCAATTATATTGGTATAATATAGTTCTGCGACAATTGAAAAAGGACACTCTCTTTGATATAGAGCATTCTCATGAAACTCGATTAAAGCGAAAAACTGGTCGTTTACCCAATACATCATTGGCAGAAGGCTGTTTTCTATTTATTAGCGCTAAAATACATGCCCAACTACCATGTGAAACAAAAATAATAAACAGCCTAAATTTACTGAAAAACAAATTTAAATTATGGATATTAAATCATACTAGAAAAAAAGTAAAAGAAGTTATGAATATTCAAAATTAAATAATTATTATTAAATTATACCCGAAAATGACAAATTTACACGATTGCAACAAAATACCAGATATTATGATTTTTACACATTTGCGACAAACCAGAATGTTCTTATTGACTTGTCCTTCATGTCTTAGTACCTTTACGTATTGGTACTTTTTTTTTCCTTTACTTTTTTTATTTTATTTATTTTATCACGTTATTGTTATTTTTATTTGTAGTTTAGTTTTTTTAAACAGAGGAAAATCTGTAGTTATTTATTTGGGTTTATTTGAATTAATTTTATATTTTTTATTATTAATTATTTATGTTAAGCAACCCCCACTAACAAGGTGATTACCTTTTGTGGGCAACTGTTTATTTAGTCTACTTAAGTTAAGTTACCAGAAAATTGTAAACCTTAAATGACAAATAAACTATTATTATTATTATTATTATTATTAGATTTCATGATTGCATGCAACTTAGGTATGATTTTTTTTGATGAAAAGTTATAAAAGTTATACATAGGCCCTTTTGATTAACACGGCAGTACTTGACACGCGATGATGTGGGGGTGTTTATGTTTATTTCTTTGTTAAGTGTGAGTTAGTTATTTTTATATCGGTCTATCTTTCTCTATGGTCGCCGGTTTCCTGTGTGAGTTAAAAGAATTTTCGATATAATAGTATTGCACGACATTTTTGCTTTCGGTTTTTCTAAATTTGGATCCTTCTAGGTTGAACAGGTGGTATTCATGTCATTTTTATCACATCAAACCATTTTATCTTTTAGATAATAATGTTACAAAAAATGGCCCATGAACCTGCGTTGGTGCCCAATGTTGATGTAAGGACATTTTTGTGACATGTTGGTGACAGCGACTGTACAAATTCCTATAGAGGTTCGGGCCATATACATAATATTCCAATACCCACGGTAACTGCCCATTCATGATGCACACATGAGGGCCTTGGGGTCTTTAAGCAAAAAAGACCTGATTGGTTGCTTTCAAAGATATATGCATATTATTTCCATATAGTACGTATTATTGCAATACCTACGGTACCTTACAATGCGGAATGCAAACATATTTGAAATAGCAATATCAATTAGTATAAGTCTATCCTCTTTGCGGTCCTTAAGATACAATGTCCTGATTGGTTATACGTTTAAGCAATATTATTATTTTATTCTTGTATTCGTTATGTCAAATCGGCGTACAGTTGACAAAAACTCTATCTATGTAAATTTGGTATCTGTGCATTTTTCGTACCTTTATTTCTTAATGTTTGCATCAAACGCCATTCAGTGTGTAAATAGGTAACAGGGAGTATTGAAATATTACGTATATGGTTCGGGCCGGCTTAGAAGATATACTCTTCGCAAAAAATAGTATAAGAATTTTCCAAATAAGAAAGACAGAGATTTTAAAATGCACTAAGGAAACCGCAGTCTTAGCCCCCTCACTAAAAATTGGGTAAATATTAACAGCGGAATATATAACCGCGTGTAAAAAAACGCAGGTTTGAAAAAATAGAGTTTGAGTTTAGTGTAAAATGCAAAACCGCTCCACGCAAACATTGGGACAAAAATCCACCTCAAAGGAAATAATAGCGATGCGTCGTTTGGCACCACCCAGAAGTTTACCTTTGCTAAGGATTTTTTTAAATATCGGTTTATCTTTCTCTATGTTCGCCGGTTTCCTGTGGCAGTAAAAAAATTGCGATATAATAGTTTTGCACGAGATTTTTGCATTTGGGTTTTTCTAAATTTGGGTCGTTTTAGGTTGAACAGGTGGTATTCATGTCATTTTTATTTTAAAGTGATTTGCGTAACCAACCAGGTCCAAGCCCCGCTTTCCAAATGCCACATACAATATTTTTCTTTTCATTTAGATAATAATTTTACAAAAATGGCCGATGAACCCACCTTGGTGCCCAATAATTGAGAGTTCGTTAGATCTAAGGACATTTTTTTACATGTTGGTGATAAATAATAATAAAACAATGGTAAAAAGCACGTCGTTGTATGGAATAGAGACCTGTCGCGTAACAAAAAAATACAAAACACAAATGGAAAATGTCGAATTGGATGCAATATGAAGATCAATGAGAATATCTAAAACAGATCATCTAAGAAAGGAGAACATAAAAGAAAGAATGGGAATCGAGGGAAGCATAACGGATGACATCACTAAAAGACAACTGGTATGATACAGCAATGTACAAGGAATGAACGACGAAAGATTAGCAAAGCAGGTCCTTGAATGGCAACCAATAGGGCGCAGAAAAAAGGAAGTCCTAAACTAGAATGGCAACAGTCAATTCAAAGATCAATGAGTCAAAAAAAAACCTGACAAAAGATGATTGTCAAAATCAAGGGAGGTGGAGAATAGGCATCGAACAACGTAGAAAGACGGTCTAAACCGACAAAGTAGTGGTGATAGCGACTCTACAAATTCCTATTGGTATAGGCCGGCGTTGAAAATATACCCTTCACAAAAAATAGCATAAGAATTTCTTAAATTAGAAAAAGAGAGAATTTAAAATGCACTAAAGACGATTAGCAGTCTCAGCCCCTTGCTAAAAATTGGGTAAACATTAACCGCGAAATATATAACCGCGTCTAAAAAACACAGCTTCACCATCACCACACCCATTGGAAAAACCGAGTTTGAATTTAGTGCACAATGCAAAACCGCTCCCCGCAAACATTGGGACAAAAATCCACCTCAAAGGCAATGATCGCGGCGCGTACTTTGGAACCGCGCAGGTGTTTTTTATATCGGTCTTTGTTCGCCGATTTCCTGTGTGAGTAAAAAAGAATTTCAGATATAATAGTTTGGCACGACATTTTTGCTTTTGGGTTTTTCTAAATTTGGGTCGTTACAGGTAAAACAGGTGAAATTCATGTCGTTTTTATTTTAAAGTGATATGCGTAGCCAACCAGGTACAAGTCCCGCCTTATGAAGGTGACATCAACTACTTTATCTCTCTTTTTATATGGATAATAAATGGATCTATGACGGATCTGATACCTTCCTCCTAGCAAGTCTATTAGCACACTTCAAGTTTTTGATTATAACATAAATTATTGACCAAAATATTGTCTAAATTATTCTGAAAACTGTATATTGATACGATGCTCCTTTAAAAAGTTAGCATTTTTAAAATTTTTTAATTATCTCAAAACTGTCATTAGCATTAATGGATTTTGCCCAAAATCTAATTAGCTCGTGTGTGCAGTGTCGAACACTATTTTACCTAAAAATTTTATGAAAATCGGTTTAGCGGTTTAAGAGCCATCTTGTTACGGACAGAAATAATATACATACATACACACACACACACAGACAGACAGACATCACGACGATATTGATAGGATAGGTCAAAATACACCAAATTACACATTTTCGGGTTTATCTCAAAAAAATGTTTCCTCGAAAATGATACTTTCTCTAGCCATTACTATGCGGGCTAAGAAGGTAATAAAAATGCCTTGGTGCCAAATCGATAAAAGTGCGTTAGATGTAAGAACAATTTTGCGAAGTTATTGGTAACGCGACTATAGGTTTAGTCTACGTTTGAAACTGGACCCTTTTCAAAAAATAGCACAGGAGTTTCTTAAATTAGGATAGATAGATAGACTTTAAAATGCAATATAGACGGTTCGCAGTCCCAGCCGCGTCACCGAAAATTGAGTTAATATTAACCGGGAGATCTATGGGGCTTAATTTCTATAAGAGGATAAAAACGAGTCTGTCCGATTCCAGTCGAAAGCGTTACAGCGTTGCCAAAAATAACCTTAATAAATCACTATAGGTGCAAGTGGTCCGTTACCCAAGAAGCTCGTAGGTTGAAATATTTTAGGACGAGAATTATTAGATTACTTGATTTTTAGTCGATTTTAAAAAAGGTGCACTATTAAACGTAAAAATTAATTTTTTTACTTTTATTAAATATGAGTTTTAGGTCCTAAAACGCCGAAGTTGGCGAATGAAATAAATTGTCTGTTTGAATACACGATAAATCGGCTCTGGTACAAAATAGCGCAGGACAAAATAGTGCGGACAAAATAGCGCGGGACAAAATAGCGAAGGACAAAATAGCGCAGGACGAAATAGCGCAGGAAAAAATAGCGCAGGACAAAATAGCGCAAAATACCGCAGATCTCAAAAAGATACTAAAAAAATAACCTAACCTTACTTGGTTAGTTTAATATACTAAAACCTTACCTGCAGACCTAACCTAAAAAATAAACTAACCTGTCTTGGTTAGGTTGGGCCTAATATATTAAAACCTAATCTGCATTTTGGTTTAAAAGAAAGAATTATTATTATTATTTAAACAAATTTACTTTCAGTAATGCATACTTGTTCTATCGATAAATGTTCTTTTTGTATTTCAAACAAAAAGCATTGCTCTAGAAAGATAAAAAATCATAAGATGTCGTTCCTTTCCTGCGGCGTATTTTTCCGGTTTCAAACTTTTTTCTGTAGGTTTTCAGTTATCAAATAAGTAGTTGGTATCTATTTTCGCCTGCGAGCATTTAAAGTATTATTCCTCCAATATTTTCTGAAAATTTTGTCTCCGACGAATTTACTCATGAAATGTCTGCCTATGTTTTCAAATTTTCATTTATGGTTTAAGAGAGACCATTACCTATTATTTTGATATTTTTTTTAGACTTCGGTACTACCTCTTCTGCCCCCTCCCCTAGGGTCTCGCCCCACTTTCACGTCCCCTACCCACTCTGCGCTACTGTGGTCCACCATTACCCTTTTTTTATGATTGGACTAAAAACGCATTACAAAATCTAAAATTAAATAAAAGGTAGCTTACCTGTAGATTGGTAAGTTATCTTTCAAACAAAATTGACTTTTGTGAATGTGAAACGAAAATAGAATAAAATTTTAAAATCCTGCACATAAAACTGACCAAATTGACATTTCACGAATTGAGTAGTACTGATATTTTAGCTAAACCGGCAACGTTGGTTCTACGTTTTTCTGGTTTCCTATGCAATCCTTATGGCTCATACAAAAATCCTACCCCTAGATAGAAGGCTGGCCACGCTGTATAAACGCATGTAAAAAACACGCCCATTAGAAAAACTGACTTTGAATTTAGCACGACGCAAAACCATCCCACGCAAACATCGCCACAAGCATCTGAATCGAACCGCAAAGGTAATTATCGCGACGCGTCATTTAGCACCGCGCAAAAAAATATAGCGAATAACAGAAACTGCACAAGATTGTCCCTAAAGGAGCTGCTCTGTTGGCTTTGACGGTAAAAATCACGGTTTAACTTAGCCTAAAGGTAAGTCCAAGCACAATTAAAAATACAAGCGACAAAATACAGGTATTAGACGCCCTGGCAGGGCCGGACTGGGTATCTAGGGGCCCCGGTGGGAGAGCAGAGCCAAGGGCCCCATAATAAGTTATGGGGGAGGGGGTGGATGCAATAAGGCAAAAAAAACAAAAAAAAATCGAGATTCAGTAAGTTTTAGAAGTTTGGCACTATATAAAACTCAAATGCGCCGCAGGCGAAAATTTTTGAAAAATAAAGTAATTTTTATGTAAAAATTTTGGGATAATGCTGAAAATGTGTTATTTAGGTATAGTTTGACCTATCTTAGCAATATCGTTGTAACGTCTGTCCGTGTGTATGTGTATGTCTGTCCGGACCACAATAGATCCTAAACCGCTCAACCGATTTTCATGAAGTTTTCTGGTAAAATACTGTAAACTAATGTATAGCGCTGGTTTAATTTTTGTTAAAATCCATTAATGCTAACAACAGTGTTTTAACAGTATAAAATTTGAAAAAATTTGAAACTAACTTTTTAACTCACCCTAGCAATACTGCACATGGGGGAAGTGCTGTAATAATTAAAGAAAATATATCACACTATAAGGAGATGGGATATAAAAACATAGAGATTCAAGCTACATTAGTAAGTGTAAAAACCAAAACATATACATTAGTCATAAGTGCTGTCTATATACCACCAAGGCACTTACTAAAGAAAAATCAATATCTTAATTTTCTCAGAAAATTAGGAAACCGTTTTATAATTGGAGGTGACTTTAATGCAAAAAATACTGGGGATCTAGACTGACGAATTCTAAAGGAAAATAACTTTTGCAAGCTATTAGTGAATATCAATGTGAGCCGATATCAACTGGTAAGCCCACATACTATCCAACAGGTCCAGGAAAAATTCCAGATCTAATTGATTTTTTTATAGTAAAAAATATATCTTTAAGTTTTGTAGATATAGAAGAAAGTTTTGATTTACACTCAGATCATTCACCTATTATTCTAACTCTTGGTAAAAACATATTAAAGACAGAAGCAAATATCTCACTAGTTAATAAACTGACTGACTGGATTAGTTTTAAACAAAGTCTGTCAGAAAAAATAAACCTATCAGTACCATTGCAAACGCCAGAACAAATCGATAAAGAAGTTGAATATTTTGTTACAAATATTCAACAAGCAGCTTGGGAAAACAGTCCAAAACCAAAGAGAATTTTTAAGGGAAAAAACTATCCAAAGGAAATTAGAGACCTTATATTGGAAAAAAGGAAACTAAGAAGAAAGTGGCAGCAAAGTCGTGATCCTCGGGACAAAAAAAAATCTCAACAACATGACGCAGCGCATTAGGCGAGAAATTCTAGTAATAAAAAATGAATCTATTAACCATTTTCTTAATGAACTTACAGATGATAAAAATATCGACTATTCCCTTTGGAAAGCAACCAAAGATTTTAAAAGACCAATTATCCAAATTCCACCCATACGAAAATCTAACAACCAGTGGGCAAGGAGTAACGAAGAAAAAGCAGATATTTTTGCAAGTCATTTAGAAAAAACATTACAGCCCCACGAAGCACCAGATGAACACTTTCATTTAAATGAACCCCATCCAATCGAGGACCATATTAAGCTTACATCACTAAAAGAAATATTAACAGAAATGAAAAATATTAATTCGAAAAAAGCCCCAGGGTATGATCTTATTAAGATGGCGGAGGGAGCACAGGGGTGGGGGTGACGAAAACTCAGATTTTTAACTACCCTCCTGAGCTTAACAACATATCTAAAATTCAGAACTACCGGACCTTTTATAGGGTAACCCCCCTATGTTGGCCTCTATTCATTGAACTATTAGTTGTAACAAAACGGGATTTGAGCATAAATGGTATTTTTGCCATTTATAAGTTTTTAAAGATTTTTAATTAAATATTGTTTTGACATCAACAGGCATTAATTATATGCAAGACTAGGTTAAGATTAAGTAACATTTATGGCAACTCCGGCGACTTGTTTTTAGGCATATTTTCAGGTTCGCTGTATTTTAATAAAAGTTGTATTCGGCTAATATGTCCTTTGAGCCACTAACATCAAAATAATTCATATTTTGTAACTGGAAACAAATTAGCTAAACTATTTTCAATGAAAAAACTATGCAACCTAATTAATGCGTCTTTTAGGCTTAGGTATGTACCTAAATTGTGGAAAGTTGCAGAAGTTATCATGATTTCAAAACCGGGAAAACCACTCCATGACGTGTCATCTTACAGGCCAATATCTTTGCTGCCAATTATATCCAAGCTGTATGAAAAATTATTGCTTAAAAGAATAAAACCCATCATAGAAAGACAAGAAATTATTCCATCCCATCAATTTGGTTTTCGAGACAAGCGTTCCACGATAGATCAAGTACACAGAATTACTAATATAATAGAAAAAGCACTAGAAGAGGGAAAAGTTTGTTCTGCAGTTTTTCTAGATGTAGCACAAGCATTTGACAAAGTGTGGCATGATGGCCTTAATTTTAAACTAAAACGGTTTCTGCCAAAACAATATTCAGATATTTTGGAATCATACATATCTGATAGACATTTAAGAGTAAAACAGGAAGACTCATACTCAAATTTAAGAGAAATTCAAGCAGGCGTGCCCCAGGGTAGCGTACTAGGCCCTTATCTATACTTATTATTCACTTGTGATATCCCAAAGCCAGAAAATTGTCACTTAGCAACATTTGCCGATGATACTGGTTTATTGACGGTAGAAAAATCTATTGAAAAATGCATAGAAAAACTTCAGGATGCAGTCACCCAAGTTCACAGTTGGACCACAAAGTGGCGAATAAAATTAAATGAAACCAAATCAATTCATGTTGATTTTACAAACAAAAATATAAATCACATACAAATAACAATTAACAACATTCCAGTACCATATTCGAATCAGGCAAAATATCTAGGTATGACACTTGATGCCAAATTGCGCTGGAAAGCACATGTTAAGAAAAAAAAAGAAGAACTTGAGATAAGGTATAGAAAAATGAACTGGCTAATTGGAAGGAAGTCCAATTTAACAATTCATAATAAGTTACTGCTTTATAGACAAATACTGAAACCAGTATGGACATATGGTATTCAACTATGGGGTTGTGCTAAAGAGAGTAACATTCTAGTTGTACAGAGATTTCAAAATAAAGTATAAAGAAACATTGTGAATGCACCTTGGTACGTTCGAAATAGTGACCTTCATCGAGATCTAAAAATCGAAACTGTAGCAGAGACTATAAAAAAGTACGCAAAAAGCCATGAAGATAGACTCCATCGGCATGTGAATGTGGAAGCAATTCAGCTTCTAGACAATACTATGCTAGTTCGAAGACTAAAAAGAGTGAAGCCGTTTGAGCTAGTAAACTAAGTGAATTACACATAAAACAAAATAATGCTATAAACACAACACAATTGTGAGTTACAGACTAAACAAAGCGGGGAGAACTGTTGAGTGAACCCTAAGTCTAAATCTTTCTAGTAAATTAAGTTAAAACAAAATTGCTAATTAGTCTTACTGACTAGATTGTAATACAAAAAACACAGTGTGTTTGACAAATAAAAAAAAATATATATGCGGTTTTCGGAATATATTAAAACTGATATTTTCAATTATTTATGTTACAAGCAAGCAGGTGGTTTTGGTTGTAAGATGTCTCTAAAAAAATGTTTTCAAGCAGGGACGCACCCATGGGTAGTACCTCGGGGCCCCTGGTTCCCCGATTGCTCGTAACCAGAAAAAGAAGTGTTGGTAAATGCTATTACAAAAGCAATATTTGCAGTTCAACTGAACGTTAGGCAAAATCTAGGCAGTTTTCTTAAGGCTACTTAATAGATTAATCAACAATCAATCATTAAATATAAATTAAAGTAACCATCTTAGTAATGTATTCAGTAATATTATCTTCTTAATTTTTATTAAAGAAGGGGCCCCACTTACCAAATAATTATATTCTCTGACAAGAAGAGGGAAAGTCCTAACAAATACTAACAATAACTTTTACATCCGTATATCCAGGCCCTTGGCTTTAAATGGCCCATCTTCAGCAACCCCAGGGCCCCGGCTGGGCCACCGGGGCCCCGGCGGGGATCCCCGCCCTCCCACCCGGGCCAGTCCGGGCCCGCGCCCTGGATACACTTAAATGATGTCTGGTGTAATGCAACTCTCAAAATATATTGAGGGCCTTTCATCAACTTGAAACGTCTCTTTTAAGTTGCATATTTATTGTGCCTTTAACCTAACCTAGAGCGATAGACTGGAACTTATCCTAACCTATTCAGATAATTCTTCTAATTTTTCTTGACAAAACAAATCAACTTCAGCCTAACCCGATCTTATCATTCTGACACTCTAGTTAACTCTTAGATCAGGAGGTGTGTCTTTGAACAGCTAGGAAGGTTGGCGGACGGAAACAATGTAGAAAAACCAAATATCGATTGAAAAAAAAGTAAAGATCCATGACGGATCTGATAATTTCCTAGCTGTCCTATTAGCACACTTCAAGTGAAGACGATATTGCTAGGATAGATCAAAATACACCCAAATAACTCATTTTCGGGGTTATCCCAAAAAAAAATTTTCGTCAAAAATAAAACCTTCTCTAGCCATTGCTACGCGGGCTATGAAGGTAATAAAAAGTTGGTTAAAATTTAATGATGTTTTTAGTGGCGAGTTGATTGATCATGTAGTAATTGTGTAAAGCTGTGACACAGTTAATAAAAGCGGTGTTTTTAAAAACAAATTACAAGCTCTTCATAAGTTGGATTATCTTAAATCTTATGGATCCGCTACAAATCAACATAAAAATTAAAATTTTGAAAATTTTTAGAAATTACCAAAAAGTTATACAGCCACACATTTTTTTAATTCTTTATGAGAAAAAAGTATATCTTGTCAATCCAGGCCAGGTGCTTACTATATCACAAACAAAAACAATTACAAGCTTTATTTAACACTGAAATTAGGAGTGCCTTAACAATATTTTTCTTCTATTTTAGAAATAATCAAAGCAAAAACTAAAAAAATAAATACTGATGTAATTTTTACTAAAGATTTGACAGATTTGACGTTTAAATGCAAATATAAATGTCAAATTTGTGTGTAAACTGAGCACTAATCCGGTTGTTTTGCAATTTTAAGAAAAAGTACCTTGCTTCTTATATTAATCAGGTCGGTCATGGTCACTATATGTTAAACAAAAACAATTGCAAGCTTCATTTGACATTGACATTAGGTAGGCTTTAGTATTATTGTGCTCCATTTTTAAAAAGCTAGGTAAATGTTAAAATTATAATTAATAATGTGAAAAATGTCAAATTGTTCTAGAAATCATGATAATTCCCATTTTGTGGTATGTTATTGCTGGGTTACTAAAGACAATAAAATTTCATTTAAAATAACAGAAGAGTTAATACAAAAATTCATCCAGATTTCAGTCAGGGTAACATAATATTATACAGTGTGTCTCCGGATAGAGTTGAAGAGGAAAAAATCCTTTATTTTTGATTTTACATAAAAAATTCTGTTTGTTAAAAAATTGAGATTACCATAATAAAATCTTTGATTAGATGTACAGGGTGTTATCAAACTAAGAAACGTTATTAGTAACAGGAGAAAAATCTTTATTTTTAATTTCACGAAAAACATCACTCTTTATAAATTATTCTGCTTGTCAAAAAACTGGGATAACGATATTTATATCTTTGATTAGAATTACAGGGTGTTATCGGATTAAGAAAAATAAAAAAATCCAAGAGGAAGAGAACCGTATTTATTCAGTAAAGCAAAATATTATGTAAACAAAATTGTTTGTACATAAATATATAATATAATAAAAGTACGAAATCTAGGAAAACAGAATCTATCCAAGTTTTAATTTTTAAAAGTTAAATGTTATTAATTAAATGTTTCTTAATTTGATAACACCCTGTACATATAATCAAAGATTTTATTATGGTAATCTTAATATTTCCACAAGGAGAATTAGTTGAAATTTTTTCGTAAAATTAAAAATAAAGGATTTTTTCCTCTTGTCAACTGCTACAAAAAATTAAAATTATTGTTTTTTTTTGTTTATTTTACCGATTATTTGTTTGAATATTTTAAATCTTAAAATCAGCAGTCTAGATTTATGTGCCGATATAAATGATCGCACTGTTTGAGTAGTAATATGTAACTACCACTTATTAGAAGAAGGTATATTTTAAACTTTTAAAACTTTTAGAGGATGAATGACACATTCCAAATAATATGATCAATAACATTTTTGTTAATATACTTAGGGTCGGATTCTCAGTAGAGGGTTAGCCCTGACCCGTGGGTTATCTTTGATAGCTGTAATTTTTTAGCATTAGGTAAATATGTCAGGTATTTTTTTTTTCAACCCCTCTATTGAGAAACCGGCCCTTATGCGGTTTCTTTTCTTTTAATTGATGTACCTATTGACATCATAAAAGTGGTACGTGATAAACATACGTATTTTCAAAATTGCATGGGTAACTACTGGATTATATGTCGGCATTTTTACTTTCCTGGAGAAGTTATTGTTTTCGATGAGAATTTTTTTTTGAGATAACGCCGTAAATGTGTTATTTTGTATGTATTGTGTATAGCTTCCAGCCCACGATAGCTTCTAAACGGCTGAATCGATTTTCATAAAATTTTCAGATAAAGTAGTGTTCGGCACTATTACGAGCTGATTCGGCTGATGAAAAAATGGGATTCTTTTTACCCTTAACCCCCTGGTATAGTACGCGCCTGATTTGCAATTCTGAGCTGAAATTCTGATGCAGCTTTAAAAGCTTATACGGTGTACTAAATTTCATGATTTTTGCATAGATGGTTTCGGAAATATTGAGGAAAAACAGTCTTCAGTGTGCCCTTTTTAAAGGGGCGCAGCTCCCTTAGGAACCATTTTTCGACAAATGTTTCTAGGAACTTTTTTTCATGAAAATACTTCAAGAATCACACCACAAATTGTATTGTATAATCAATCAATGCATAAACGGACATCCAGTGAACCTGATGGAAAATTGCATTTATATCCTCAATACATAAAAAAGGAAACAAGCTGGATTGCAACAATTACAGAGGAATTTCAGTAACCAGTACTCTAAGTAGATTGTACGGTAGGATTTTTAGAAATCTAATAGAGAATGATTTTCATGAGAAGAAGAAAGTGGGTTTCGTGCAGGTAGAACTTGTAGTGATAATGTTTTTTTCATAAACAAGTAATTGAGAAAACGAGTGCTAGAAATATAGAGACTCATGTTACGTTTGTGGACCTACAAAAAGCAAATGAAACGGTATCATTTATGGTCAGTGTTAGAGCAAACTAATATTAATTATACATACATAAAAGCGATAAAGAAACTATACAAAGTATCAAAATCTAAAACTAAAATTGGAAAACGACTTCCAAAAAAATTTCCTAGTAACGAAAGGCTTAAGACAGGGATGTTATCTCTCTAACTTTTTTTAAAATATATATCGCAGTAGCTCTAAAAAACTGGAAACGTAAAGTACACGATTACAACTTAACGATCGATTTACCATATTCACACTACAGTTTGCTAACGACCAAGTAATTCTAGCTAATTATAAAGAAGACATGAAGTATATGATGAGAAAGTTAACGGAAGAATACCAAAAGTGGGGTTAATAGTGAACCTGGACAAGACACAGTACTTATGCATTGGAAACGAATCAAGTGTGTTAGAACTAGATAATGGACAAAAAATATCTCCATGCAATGAGTATGTATATTTGGGTGTCATATTTGATAAAACAGAAGCAGACTGTAAAGAACTGGAAAAAAGCAAAAAAGGTTATTGAATGTTTTAACAGTATTGTATGGAGCAGAGAGATAAAAGAAATCTAATATTTGACATATATGAAGCAATGGTAAAAAGCACGCTGTTGTATGGAATAGAGACTGGTCGCGTAACAAGAAAAATACAAAACAAAAATGAAAAGTGTCGAAATGGATGCAATAAGGAGATCAATGAGAATATCTAGAAGAGATCGTATAAGAAATGAGATTATAAAGAAAGTAGAGGAATCGGGGGAAGCATAACTGATATGGTGCGACCATTTACAATGCATGAGAAAGATTACGAAAGCAAGTCCTAGAATGTCAACCAATAGGGCGCAGAAAAAGAGGGCGTCCTAAACTTGAATGGCAAAAAACAATCCAAAGATCAATGAGTCAAAAAAACCTGACAAAAGATGATTGTCAGGATCGAAGGAGGTGGGGAATAGGCGTCGTACAACGTAGAAGAATGTTCTAATTCGAGATTGTAGTAGCTTTGCACCAGACATGATTTAACTGTAACCAGGGCGTCTAGCACCTGTATTTTGTCGCTTGAATTTTTAATTCTGCTTGGACCGTTAGTCTTAGTTAAACCGTGATTTTTACCATCAAAGTCAAGTCTACGGTTTTTGTTATTTGATATATTTTTTAGTTCGGTGCTAAATGAAGCGTTGCGATCATTCTCTTTGTGCTGGATGCTGGTGGCGATGTTTGCGTGGGGCGGTTTTGCATCGCGCACTTCATTCAAAGTCAGTTTTTCTAATGGGTGTGGTAAAGCTGTGTTTTTTTACACGAGATTAAGTTTACCCAATTTTAGGTAACGCTGTTGCGAACAATCTTTATTCATTTTAAAGTTTACCTTTTTCTAATTTAAGGAACTAGAGGTTGCTATTTTTGGGAAAGGGTACAGTTTCAAAGCCGGACATATGCATGAGGTAGTTAGCAGAAGCACCGATTAAGGGTGTTCACGCCTCGAAGCGCTTGGCAGCTCATCCTCTTTTGTGGAATGGGTAGCATGCTCCGAACGGGTTCGGTTTGATTCGAATTCATACCCTCTATGATCCCGGGAAAGAAGTTAGGGAAGTTTTTTTTGCTTATGTTTACGATCTTTTGTAATTTCGACCTTTTGTACCTTCGACCTTTTATCCGACGCCCCTACTAACTAGCTTATTTATATGGTTTTATCATGCTCTAGGATACGACGATGTTTGAAAGGAAACACAGTTGTGTATATGACTAGATCTTAACCTACTATAACCAACTTGACCCTACAAGTTCTAGCTTGTAGTGTGTATTATTTCTCATAAAGTACGTACACAAATTAGACTTAAGAATTTTCACCCCCTCTTCGTTCAATACGCCGCCGCTGTGGCCAAGGGCGGATAAAATAAATCTGCCGTTGTTGTTTTAGCAAGTTTACGACAGAGTTAATTTATTATCAGGTTTTGTCGAATGCTACGAACCCTTGACGACATTCGTTGAGTTTTCTAAAGCACTTTTATTAGGGCTGTTGTGAACTCTTGTTTCAAATCAAAACACTGAAACTTAAAATACTATTCAATTTGAGTAAATACAGTCCCTAGTTGGCAGGGGTTAAATACAGTGGCAACTCTTACCTTGTGTCCCTAAGAGGGCGCAAATATTTGGCCTAAATTACGAAATCATCAAAAAATCTATATATATAATTATATACCATTGAAAAAAATTTCACAAAGTTTAGTTTAGTTTAGTTTAGTTTATTTATTAAACGGATAGCACCATTTTACAATTTTGAATTACAAAATACTTAAAATAACCTAAAAAATTCACTAGAGTCCCTGTTGGTGCAAGCAAGAAATTTCCTAATTTTCATTTTCTTTTCCTTTTCTGCGCGTTTAAAATAGTTTAAATTTTCGCGCTCTAAAATATGCATATGGGGTTTCACGGCACCGGACACGTGGAAGACAAGCAGCGCCGCGATGAGTGCGCAAAGAACCACCGTCACAACAAGACACTAGCAAAATCACGTTCCCGAAAAAAGTGAATTTGAGGTGAAAAACTGGACGTTTAAACGTCGACTGGAGCTGCAAGAGAGTCCGAGGTAGGTGCCTTTTCATATAAAATTCCATATGTATCGTAACTTTCCATTTTCAATCGTCAATATCGACAATTATTTTTAAATGTGCTTGTGAAGCCAATACCGGCGACCTATCGAAGGAAATTCCGTTATTTTTCAGCCCTTGCACGCACATTTAATGGCCCTTCGACCCAAATTATTAGTGTTCCAAACTACCTAGACTCCTGTGGTTCAGCAATTTCCTACAAAAATTCCAAATTTCTATTTTCTATTTCAAATTTCAAAATTTATTTCAATTTCAATTCGAAACAGACCATATTGTTTGATCACCCGTTGTTGATATGTTCCTTCAAAGTTGATCGAAGTGTTTATTACCGTTCAAAAATAGCTAGAGCCAATGCACATATTTCGTATAGTTTACTAGTTCATCAAAGAAAGTTGATCGCTTTGTTCATTACATTTTCAGTAAAAGTGGCGTCAATACACCGAAAGTGAAAATTTAAGGCGGTTCTTCCATCTAAATTCCTTTAATTGTCGATTGTACAGGTGTCGCGTTAACGCGCAGGTGCAAGTGTCGCCGTCACCAAGGTCTCACGTTGCGCGCGTTGTTTCTTCAAATACCGAGGTTTGTTAAAAACTTTCAGACGGGACCGCTAGTCGTATGCACAGAGTGTGCGACTTGGAATCGAAAGGTGCGGGGTTCAATCCTTGGTGAGACATAAAAGTTTTTTTTTAAGGGATATGTTCAAATAATAACATACAGACAAACTTACAAACACTTCATTTCAAAATTTTCGAAAAAAGTTAATAAAATTAAAATAATAAAATTGTTTAATTTTTGCTAAAATTCGGGTTATATTTTAAGCTATATTTTAAGCATTTTTTTGGGTAATTTTAAAACCAAATTAACTTTCAAAAACAAAAATGTCTACGCAAAAACAGAAAAAACTTTGCGACAAAAGGCTTTTGAGCTTCAACCAAATGGCGGAAGCTCACGAGGTAGCTTTGAAAGCGAAGTCGGATACAGCGTTTCACTTTTTGTTCAAATCCAGATATGAAGACGTCGAGGAATGTCATGCTCAATTCTATAATTTTCATAACCAAATTATTGGCTCTCTCGAAGAGTTTAAACTTTCATTTGACGAGCAGGATAAAACTAGAAAAGACTTTGACAACCTTTATTATGAATGTAAGGGTATTTACTACGACCTTTTTAGGGCCAACCCTGTCAATTACGTAGGCAACCCTAGCCAACAAAATATTGTTCAGAGGTCAAATACAAGATCATTTCCACAACCACGGTTGCCAATTTTCAATGGTAATTATAAAGACTGGCAACACTGGTTTGACTTATTTAAAGTCATGGTACATCAAAATTCTGATTTAAGTGATATAGAGAAATTTCAACAATTGCGGAGTTCTGTTCTGAATGAAGCCCTTTCTCTAGTAAAAGCCATTCCCCTCGCAGATAGCAATTATCACATTGCGTATGAAACCTTAGTAAAGAGGTATCAAAATAAACGAATTATTGCTACTACCGCTTTGAATGCTATTAACTTTCTTTCAACTAAATCCAGTTCTGGGAAAGAATTACGTTCCATGTTGGATACATTTTCTGAGAATCTAGCCATCTTAAATGAGCTTGGTTTTCCTACAAAAGAATGGGACTTTCTTACTTTTAACATGATGCTCTCAAAACTTGAAGTCAAGATGAGGACTGATTTCGAACTTTACTATAGTAGAGAGAAAAACAATTCAGAAATTCCGTCCTACACTGATCTTTACACGTTTATAGAAAATCATTGCGTTGCGCTCGAATCTGTAGTGCAAATGCCCAGTTTTAGTAGGCAAAATCAAACCCCTAGACAACCTCAAACTACGCGTAATTCTCAACAGAACAGTTTTCAGAGAAACAGTTTTAATAATTTTAATTCACCTTCTGCTTTCAATACAACTATTTCAAATCAAAGTTCAAATTCAAGAAATTAACAAAATACTTTACAAAATAGCAATCAACGCAGCAACCCTCAAATACAAAATAATCAGAACAGAACTTTTAATCCAAAAATAAAATGTTACCTATGTTCTTCGAATCACGCATTATCGAAATGTATCGAATTTCAAAACAAAAGTGCACAGGAAAGGATGGGTTATGTTCGGCAGGTGAATCTATGTCAAAATTGCTTACATTTTGCTCACCAGACCGTGAATTGCCCCTCTTCCTACAACTGCTTTACGTGTGGAGCTAGGCACCACAGTCTTCTTCACGTTCCACAACCAGTAGCGCCCTCTGTGAGTGTTAATTCATACCCTCCAGAGAACGCTAATATTCCACTTTCCAATTCCAATAGCACCCCTATGTCAGGAAGCCATTCCACGAACTGTCATGCGACAATGATTTCCAAAAATTCCACTTTTCTACTTTCTACCGTTGTAGCTGACATGTTAGACTCAAGGGGACATTACCAACCAGTTCGTATCTTACTCGATTCTGCCTCAGAGGCAAACTTTATTTCAGAAAAATGTCTAAATCGTTTAGGTCTTTCGAAAAGCTTCTTTTCTACTTCTATTCAAGGCTTAAATCAAATGACATCTTCCAATACCAAAGGTAAGACGAAATGTCTTATCAAACCTCAAGGTCAAGCGGGACCTACCTTTGATTTTGAGGCTTTAGTACTTCCAAAACTTTGTACAGAGATTCCTTCTTGCGCTGTCGACTCGAGCAAGTGGAATCACATTCGCAATATCAAACTTTCTGATCAAAACTTCCATATACCAAGTTCTATTGATGTCCTAGTAGGTTGTGAACTTTTTCCGCATCTCTTACAAGTGGGAGTTATCCACGGAGAGCGTGGACAACCTAGTGCTTTTAATAGCATCTTTGGCTATGTGCTGATTGGTAAAGTTGAAACTTCAAAGCAACAAAATCCACAATCACTCATAAGCTGTTACACTTCCATCGAACCATCTCTGGATATCTGCCTAGAGCGCTTCTGGGAGATAGAGCAGGTTCCACATAAGGTTCATCACAGTCCTGAGGATATTATGTGCGAAAAATTATTTTCACAATCAGTTTCACGCAACGAATTAGGTAGATTCGTCGTTCCATTACCTTTCATAAACTTAGAACCCCAGTTGGGTGACACCTATCCAATCGCTTTAAAACGTTTCAAGCTTCAGGAAGCTAGACTTCTCAAAGACTCAGCTAATTATCAAGCTTACAAAGATTTTATGCAAGATTATTTAGACACTGGTCACATGATACCTATTCCTACGCCTATATCTAAAGATGTCTTGGATAATTCCTACTTTATCCCTCATCACAGTGTCTGGAACACTGGGAAGATAAGAGTGGTCTTTGATGGGTCTCAACGTAGTCCCAGAGGTGTCTCACTCAACGAGACGTTGTGCGCAGGTCCTAAACTGCAAAATGATGTCCGTGAAATTTTACTTAATTTTCGAATTCATGCTGTAGCCTTTGTTACTGACATAGTAAAAATTTTCCGACAGATATTAATTATTCCTGAGCACACGCGTTATCAAAATACTCTATGGAGATTTTCTGAGGATGATCCTGTCCAAACCTACTCCTTAAGAACAGTTGTTTATGGACTTAAGTCATCACCTTACTTAGCTATTCGTACTATACAAGAACTAGCTAAACTTGAGTCTGAAAGGTATCCTAATGCTTCCAAGGTGCTTCTTAAAGACATTTACGTCGACGACGTGCTCACTGGGCAGGATTCTGTGGCCTCTGCCAAAGAACTTCAGTCGGAGTTAATCTCCCTGTTGCGCCTAGGAGGGTTTGAACTTAAAAAATGGGCGAGCAACAGTCCGGAACTTCTCTCCTCATTCTCAGAATCAGAAACACAAATGTCCATTCGTTTCGACAAATCCGAACCTAATTTTGTAAAAATATTAGGTCTCCAATGGAATCCTATCTCAGATTCGTTTACCTACTTGGTCGTACCAGAAGATAAACCATGCACCAAGCGAGGTATCTTATCTCAAATCATGAAAATTTTTGATCCCTTAGGTTTCTGTTCTCCCGTTTCTTTACTTGCTAAGCATCTCATGCAAGATCTGTGGAAGGAGAAGCTGGACTGGGATTCTCAGCCTCCTCCGCATATCGTAAATGTTTGGAATCAATTTCGAACCGAACTTCCAAATCTTTCAAATATTCATTTACCTAGACGCCTTTCCATTGATCAACCACGTAGCATTGAACTTCACGGCTTTTCAGACGCCTCTATGATAGGTTACGCGGCTACGGTCTATTTCAGAATGGAGTCAGTATCCGGAGAAATCCATACCTTTCTTGTAATGGCCAAATCTAAGGTCGCACCAGTGAAAACAGTCAGTCTTCCGCGACTGGAGCTTCTTGGTGCCACTTTACTTTGCGACCTAATTTCCTTTATTCAAAACACTTATTCAGATATTCTTAACTTCAACCAAATCTGTGCATGGTGTGATTCCCAAGTGGTTCTATGCTGGTTGGCGGCTTCACCTCACAGGTTTAAAACGTTTGTGGCAAACCGTATCTGTCACATTCAAGAAACCATTTCTCCTACGGCCTGGAAATATATTCCATCAGCGCTAAATCCAGCCGACTGTGCGTCGCGCGGTCTTATGCCTAATCAACTTGTCAAACATGACTTGTATTGGGAAGGTCCTTGTTTTCTTAGGCTACCAAAAGAGAGCTGGCCTGATGATTTTCGCTGTCCAGACCCTCCGGAAAACGAGGTTATTCTGGAAGAACGAAAATCAGTATTTCAAACATGCACAGTTGAACCACACATGCTTGATACTTTTCTTTCTCGTTACTCTTCCCTAGAGAAAATTCAACGCATAATTTCCTATATTTTTCGCCTTACCGAAAAGAAATCTAAATATCCTAACGAAAATATTACCGAAGTAGAACTTCAACATTCTCTTATTGTTCTCGTTCGGCATGTTCAACGTTCCATCTTTGCTGATCTCATTTCACGTTTGAATGACACAAAGCTACTTCCTAAACAATTTCGTAAACTTTCACTTTTTCTAGATACACAAGGCTGCTTAAGAGTGGGGGGTCGATTACCACATTCTTCCGAACTCTCTTATTCAGCAAAACACCCTTTACTTTTACCACGTTCTCACCGTCTTACTCAACTTGTCATTGAGTACACTCACAAAAGGTACTGTCATCCCGGTCAAAAAACGTTGCATTACCTCTTGAGACAACAATTTTGGATCCTTTCCCCTCGCTATGCAATCGAGAGTATAACTTCTCATTGCATTTTATGCTATCGATTAAATCCTAAACCTTCCGTACAAATCATGGGCAACTTGCCTGCTCAACGCATCTCTCAAGTAAAGGCATTTTCACATGTTGCCATAGATTATTGTGGTCCCTTTCCAATTACAATGGGAAAGTACCGAGGTGCAAAGGTATCCAAAGGTTATATTCTTGTCTTAGTCTGCTACGCAACAAAGGCAGTTCACCTAGAACTTACCTCCGATATTTCCACCCCTACCTTTCTTGCGGCTTTTAAGAGATTTGTGGCAAGAAGAGGAAGAATCTCTGACATTTACTCAGATTGTGGTAGCGCGTTCTTGGGAGCTGATCGTTTACTCAAACAGTACTCCCAGGAAGCATGTCACAGTCTAAAAATTACCTGGCATTTTTCAAGTCCTGGTAGTTCGCACCTAAACGGACTAGCTGAGGCAGGAGTTAAATCCACCAAGACAAATTTAAAACGTGTAATAGGTGAGCAACGGTTAACGTATGAAGAGTTTTTTACTTTTTTGTGTCAGGTCGAATCCATACTAAACAGCCGGCCTCTGTATGCCCAAAGTATGGATCCGAATGACTTTCTTCCACTGACCCCTGGTCATTTTCTTACCCTGGAACCGTTGAATTCCGTACCAGAACCCGAATTTTCTGATTCCAAGTTGAACACCCTGTCCCGCTGGCAGCTGGTGCAAAGGCTCCAGTCCGATTTTTGGAAACGCTGGAACTTGGAGTACCTAAACACCTTGCAACAGCGTTCTAAATGGACAGAGGCTTCTAACAATATTAACCTAAATACTTTAGTCGTGGTAAAGAATGAACAAAAACCGCCATTGCAATGGGCTGTTGGGCGAATTGTCGACGTACACCCTGGCTCAGACGGTCATATTCGTGTTGTGACCGTTAAAACAGCTACAGGAACATATCGTCGACCAGTAGTGAAACTATGTCCTTTGCCTATGCCCGACACATAAGGCAAAATTTTCTTTTTCTTTCTTAATTTTTTCTAAGTATTTTTTCTTTTCTTTTAATTTTAATTTACATGCATTATCTAATGCATATTTGGGTTAATGTTAAATTGTATCGTTTAATTGCTAATAGGCGAATATTATTTTTTTTTCCTTTCCTTTTCTCAACTAAGTAAAAACACACGTGTTTTGGCGGCCGGAAAATGTTGGTGCAAGCAAGAAATTTCCTAATTTTCATTTTCTTTTCCTTTTCTGCGCGTTTAAAATAGTTTAAATTTTCGCGCTCTAAAATATGCATATGGGGTTTCACGGCACCGGACACGTGGAAGACAAGCAGCGCCGCGATGAGTGCGCAAAGAACCACCGTCACAACAAGACACTAGCAAAATCACGTTCCCGAAAAAAGTGAATTTGAGGTGAAAAACTGGACGTTTAAACGTCGACTGGAGCTGCAAGAGAGTCCGAGGTAGGTGCCTTTTCATATAAAATTCCATATGTATCGTAACTTTCCATTTTCAATCGTCAATATCGACAATTATTTTTAAATGTGCTTGTGAAGCCAATACCGGCGACCTATCGAAGGAAATTCCGTTATTTTTCAGCCCTTGCACGCACAGTCCCTAAATATATAAAAAACACTTAGGTAATTAAAAATAAACATTCACTGTTAAACATTATACAAACATGAATTAAGACGATTTTTTATCACACTGATAGAATTGTTAAAAATATCAACCTGTCCTGAGAGATTATTTGCCAACCGAAGAGATCTACTAATGGGGTTATGATATGCATAGTTTGTTCCATGATATTCAATATGAAACAGGTTACTAACCCGAGTATGGCGAGCAGCATTTAAGCCTACACAATCAAGCAAAGTTGAACAGTCGATCTCACCTTTTATCAATTTACTTATAAAGCATAAATCAATTATTATCCTACGATTCTGGAGAGACTGTATATTTAAAGTTTTTTTTATGCAGCCATACTCATATTCGCCCCTAATGAGGTTCATTTTGTATGCACAAGTTCTTAAAAATTTATTCTGTACCCTTTCTAGGCTTTCTATATAAGCATTATAATGAGGATTCCAAATGAATGAGGCGTACTCCAAGACAGATCTAACCAATGAGCAGTATAATACTTTAAAAGTCATTTAATTAAAATCTTTAGACAATCTTGTAATAAACCCCAACATTTTAAATCCCTTTGAAACGACACCTGAAATGTGAGCCCTAAACGTTAATTTGCTGTCAACCAATATTCCTAGATCTTTAATTTCATCTTTTCTTTCAATCACTTGGTTTCCTAAGGTAACAAATTAAGAACTGTGTTATTTTTCCAAGAAAATGAAATACAGTAACATTTATTCACATTTAAATCTAAATCATTAATAGAACACCAATAATAAAAATTATCCAAATCAAGTTGTAGATTATATATGTCAAGATCCGAACAAATTATTTTATATAACTTAAAGTCATCAGCAAAATTTAGTGCTTCAGCATGCTCTATAACTTGAATAACATCATTAATAAATAAATTAAACAGAAGGGGTCCAGAATGAGAGCCCTGGGGGACACCAGATGGTACATCGATAACCTGAGACAAAGAACTGTAGATCCTAACACTCATCTTTCGGTCGGTTAAATAACTATGAAGCCATGATATCCAGGAATCTGAAAAACCCAGTGCAGTTAACTTATGTAGAAGCAACCGCAAGTTGACTCTATCAAAAGCTTTGGAGAAGTCAGTATAGATAGAGTCAAACTGCAGCTGATTCTCAAAAGCCGAGATAATGCGTTTTTGATACACTCCCAAGTTAGTAACTGTTGATCTTTGAGATGTAAACCCGTGTTGTTGTGAAATTATTATTGATTTGCAGGCCCACGATAAATGCTTTGTAGTTAAGAAATCAAGTAGTTTAGGGATTTCTGACTGAGTACACACTGCACGGTAATTTTCAATGTTTTCCCTATTTCCATTTTTATAAATTGGTTTTAAATAACTATGTTTCCAAAAAATTGGGTATTTCCCAGACCCTAACGATCTGTTAAATAAAAATTTCAAGGGTACCGCCAAAGTAAAGACACAGTTAATTAAAAAATGAGATGGTATTCCAACTGGACCTGATGAAAATTTAACGGGTAGATCATTAATTCGATTTATAATATCAGAATATGACAAAACTAATGGGTTCACATCAACAGTTTTTTCGAAATTATAATGGGGAAGATTGGCGTTATTGTCACTTTTGTAAACAGTAGAGAAATGCTCTGAAAAAAGATCTACAGTTTCATGAAGACTACCACTATTTCTATCACCCAAAAACATTGATATTGGCAGTGAGTGAACTTTTCTTTGATCATTACAAAATTTCCAAAAAGATCTAGGATTATTATTTATATTTTGCTCAACTCTGCCAATATATGAATCATGACATAAAGCTGTAAGCTGTTTACATTCACTCCGTAACCGAGAAAAAACCATATAGTCCTCAATTGATTTCGACTCTTTATAATTGATATGAGCCAACTTTTTTTTACTAACAAATCGTTTCAATTCGGGACTAAACCATTTAGGAAATGACGAAGATTTAAATTTTTTGAGAGGTACAAAATGATTAATAACAGTATAGATAACGTCGTAAAATATTTGAACTGAAGTGATATCATGCGACGCCGTATCCAACTCAAAGCAAAAAAAGGTGCAGGTTTCTAAATTCCATGGCCTTAACTTAAGAGCTGCCGTCCTTAGCTAGAATGCCGTTATCTATCTATAAAATTTTCCTAGTTTTGATCAAAAAACCCGGAAAATAATAAACAAATGATGCTCCTTGATAACTGTAAGTTATTTGTTTCTTTAAAACCATAGAAGCCAAAGAAGATTTGCTTACAAAAATTAATGTAGAATAATGTTGTGATTAAGATGGCACCAAAAAAATAATTATTGCTAATTTAACAAGATATTTTGTAATCCTACTAGGCTGACTCGACCACCCTTATACTAGATATTGTTAAAATTATCAAGCCCACATTGCTCAACTTTTTTTTTAATTTCTTGGTCGTTAGTTTTTATCCCTGCCAACTTTCCATTGTCTAGTCCTGTAGATGGCTATTAGAAAGCAGCTATGTGAAAGTTACTATTTGAAAAAAGCAGCTACTGCCGACTATTTATACTGCTGTTTAAATATAGTTAATAGATGTTGAGGATAACATTAAGAATATGGAAATAAAGTGGCGAAGAATCGTGTCAGAAATGGCAGAATGGTTTGGTTAATCAATTATAGTTTTTTGACAGTAAAAAAATTGAAAAAGCGTAACTTTTTAGCGAAGCATCAATATAGAGGTTTTGAATTATAGCTCAATGTATTTTTCTCAATAATTTGTGTTATAGCAATTAACTTCGTGCGAGCTGAAGGCTGATATAGCGGAAGTTCACAGGGAGTGTGCCAATGGGCTAGGAAGGTATCAGTTTCATCATAAATCCGTCTATTTTTTTTATGTTTATCTGAAAACGGATGTGAGAATGTGCGACATCGCTTCACATGACTTTTGTTGTTGTTTTGGTGTAATTTTTTTATATTTTTTAATTCAATTTCCAACAACGGTTTAATCAAACAAAAATTTTAAAATGTTTTTTACAAAAAAGGTTAAAGATTTATTAAATTTTTTTCAAACCTAGCATTTAGTTTCACCGTGAAAGTTGAAGAAATAGTCCTTGTACTTTCACGGTCAGCTAAATTCTGGACCCGGTTTGTTTCTGGGACAGGACGCCTCTAAATCAGTGACGGCTGGTGACGTTACAAATTGGGGGGCAGAAATTTATATTGCATGGAAAAGAAGATAAAAAAAACTTACCAAAACAATTTTATGTTAGCATATTACAAACCAGCAGCTACTTGGTGTGTTTTTAGTTTATTTGTTTATAGATAAAGTCTATTCGCCCTTCTTTTACATGCGCAAAGTGCTCGAATTAGCACTAGTTTCAGACTAATCATGGCCCTGTAAAGCAACCTCAAAAATCTCACAGAATTTTAAACAGTCTAACCTACTAAGTATATGTCTATTTTTTCCCACATTTTTATTATGTTCGGTAATGTTTTGCCTATAGGCACTATTCAATTGGCACCTAATATCAGTCTTGCCTAGCATTGAAAATTCTATGTGCTTATTTAAATAAGTAGCACTTACTTTGTTTTAACTTTCCACTAAAGTGCTTGATATCACACATTCCCTTAAGTGCTTGATATTACACATTCCCTTAACTACTACGCAGAAAAACTTCGTGGATTGTTCACAATAAGACAAATAAAGCAAAAAAAAATTTTCGAACCGCACAAGCAGTTTTCAGCATCGTATAAGTTTTTATTACTTGCACTAAAATTTTGGTTAATTTTTAGGATTTTTAGGTCCGGTGTCTATAGCCCTAAAGATTTTATTTGTAATCGAAGTTCATATGTTAACGTATTTAAATTTGCATAGTTAATTATATAATCGACGGTATTGCCATCTTGAAAACAAACAAAAACAAAAAGACAATGGATATGCGACCGGCAATGTTTTTAACTACCGACCCTGACGTACCTCAAATCAAAACAAACTCATACGTCTTTACTAAGGATAAAACCGGCAACACGTAGGAAGGGCAACGACCGGTTTAACACGATGAATATGGCCGACGTCAACTAAAACAAACATTCCTCCCGTCCCCGCGCGAGAACAGCCACCGATACACTGCTAAACAAGTTTACCCAGTTAACCAAAGACTAAAAAAATCGTAAGGAAAGATTTAACTTTTTTTAAATAAATCAATAAAAATACTGGTTATTGTCTAGTGTTGGGAGGGCACTGCCCTGTTGTCCTCCTTGCAGCAGCCGCCACTGCTCTTAATTCCAGACATATCTGGAAAAATCCAGACGGATCGTAACCCTATCTAATGAAAATATGTGTTCAGGTTCATTAATTTTTCAAACGTGAATTTTAGTACTACTACTACTATGTCGGTTTAGAACGTTTTTCTACGTTGTCCGACGCCTATTCTCCATCTTCTTCGATCTTGACAATAATCCTCTGTCAGATTTTTTTGACTCATTGATCTTTCGATTGACTGTTGCCATTCTAGTTTAGGACGCCCTCTTTTTCTGCGCCCTATTGGTTGCCATTCAAGGACCTGCTTTGGTAATCTTTCGTCGCTTATCCGTTATACATGGCCATACCATATCAGTTGTCTTCTAGTGATGTCATCCGTTATGCTTCCCTCGATTCCCATTCTTTCTTTTATGATCTCATTTCTTATGTGATCTATTCTAGATATTCTCATTGATCTTCTTATTGCATGCATTTCGACACTTTCCATTTTTGTTTTGTATTTTTCTGTTACGCGACAAGTCTCTATTCCATACAACAGCGTGCTTTTGACCATTGTTTCATATATGTTAAATTTTACATTCTTTTTTATCTCTCTGCTCCATAAAATACTGTTAAGACATCCAATAACTTTTTTTGCTTTTACTATTCTTTTTTTCCAATTCTTTACAGTCTGTACCTGTCTTATCAAATGTGACACCCAAGTATACATACTCATTGCATGGAGATATTGTTTGTCCATTTTCTAGTACTAACTCACTGGATTCGTTTCCAATACATAAGTACTGTGTCTTGTCCACGTTCACTGTTAATCCCCACTTTTGGTATTCTTCTGTTAACTTTCTCATCATATACTCCATGTCTTCTTTATCATTAGCCACAATTACTTGGCCGTCAGCAAACTGTAGTGTGTATATGGTAAATCGGTCGTTAAGTTGTATTCCCATGCCGTGCACTTTACGTTTCCAGTTTTTTAGAGCTACTGCGATATATATTTTAAAAAGAGTTGGAGAGATACAACATCCTTGTCTTAAGCCTTTTGTTATCAGGAATTCTTTTGAAAGTCGATTTCCAATTTTAATTTTAGATTTTGACCCTTTGTGTAGTTCTTTTATCGCTTTTATGTATATATGATTGATATTAGTTTGCTCTAACACTGTCCATAATTTTTCTACTGGAACGGTATCATATGCTTTTTGTAGGTCCACAAAGGTAACATGAGTCTCTATATTACTGGCGCTTCTTTTCTCAATTACTTGTTTAAGATAAAAAACATTATCACTACAAGATCTGTCTGCGCTAAACCCACTTTGCTCTTCTTCTTCTTGTTCATGAAAATCATTCTCTATTAGATCTCTAAGAATCCTACCGTACAATCTACTTAGAGTACTGGTTATTGAAATTCCTCTGTAATTGTTGCAATCCAGCTTGTTTCCTTTTTTATGTATTGAGGATATGAATACAATTTTCCAATCATTAGGTACTGGATGTCCGTTTATGCATTGGTTAATAATATATGTGAGATTTTCGAGTAGTTTCTCTGATCCATATTTGAGCATTTCGGCATATATTCCCCCAGGTCCGCTAGCTTTTCCGGATTTAAGCTTTTTAATATTATTCTTTATCATTTCTTTTTCGATGATTACTTATTATGAATTTTAGTACCCGTGAACTAAAAATCAAACAAGTTAGTCTGACCTAAGACATTTTATCGTAGGTCACGTGATGGATTCTCTCTTTCAAAGATCGATATATCAGTTTATTACTCGCCTGCTGTGGTTCTAGTTTCTCTCGAATTTTGGTAGATGGCGCTTCTAAGTGGATGGTTTTGTTTTACACTATAAACGTATTGTGAGAGACAAAATCGTCTAATTGACTTTTAAGTTAACTTTTTTTTTATTTTGTTAACGACCTAGCGTTTTTAGGGATATCTGAAGTGATTGTTATTTTCGCTGATGACACTACAGTGTTACGGAGACATAAAGTAAACTTAATCAATTAATTGAAAATGATTTTAAGAGTATTAAAGATTAGTGTGACTCTAATGGCTTGTATTTAATATATCCAAATTGAATATTTTAGGCTTTAAATGCGAGCTTCAAGGTGTGACACTCGATTAAAGAATCTTATCAAAAAATGTATTTCTTGGTATGCAGATCGATGTCAAACTTAGGTTTGATTGTCACATTGATCAACTTAACAAAAAATTGGCAAAAGGTTCCTATACAGTAGAGTCTCTCCTTAGAACTGGGAAAGGGTATATCAAAATCTGCATACTATGTGCTAGTGGACTTCTTTCTAAGGTATAGTATAGCATTTTTGGGTTTCTCCTCTCAAAGTTTAATCCACATTTGTATCGCAGAAGACAGTCGTTAGGTATATTTGTCAAGTTATCACTGGAGAGAGTTGTTTTGACTTGACCTGTTTTTATCATTTAGTTTTATAATTTATTTGACCAATTTTTCCATTTTAAAAGGATTGGTGTAGATGTTGGTGTTGTGTATTGTATTTTATTTATTGTTATCATTTTATTTTGTTTAGCAATTTTATTATGTTAAATAAGTTTATTTTGTTTGATTATTTCATTTTATTTAATAATTTAATTTTAATTGATTATTTTATTTTATTCGATAATTTTATTTTGTTTTGTCGGTTTGTTATATTTTTTAAATATGTATTTTCTGGTAGGTCTGGTGTAATGCTTTGTTAACACATTTTTTAGTTTTTTGACAATAAAGCTTATTTGAACTTGAATTTGAAATTTGCAAGGGAATCACATTGACCAGGCAGTGTTCTGAGGTGTCCCATAAAAAAGAAACAGTTAACTCTCAATACTTGTTTGGTGACGATTAGATCTTGGACCGCCGCAAGGATAAGTTTCGAGCTACCGGCGGAAAAATTATTAGAGAAAAACTTGTTTGATTAATAGCTTTTCAGTATCACTGATTGAATCAAACTGCTTCAGCTAAACTCACAAGTGGGAAGCACATTTTAGATCCTTTCATTATTCTTGGCTAAGAATGGTTAAATCCATCTCAAAGGACAAATTACTTTTTAAGATTTTTGTGACTTTATCCTCTCACGCTCTTGCAGAATGTTAAAATTGGTGCCCAGTTTTAAACAAATATTTCAAACGCTGCACTGCCAAAGGACTTAAGAGACTTTATGGCTGCAAACGTTCATACAGCGATGATAAAGGGAAATCCCGGTTTAGTTTTTATCCATTCCGTTTTCCTTTAAGCAGCGGCGTAGTTAGGAGAAGAGCCACTATGGGGCGAGGTGCAAATTATGGGAAATTCTTTTGTTTTTTAAATATGGTAGAATTCACTAATAATTGTTTTTTTTTCAAGCAGCTTAAATTATAAAATATATGCACGATAAACATAATGTTTAATTATTTTGTTTTTCAAGAAAAAAGTAAAATCTTAAATGTATAACTCAATTAATGGTTCCTCTTCGAAAAATGTTCGGGGGAGTTTCAGGTCTATCCATACCAAGTGTGTTGCTTCTCTCATTAAATGCAGTATTTCGCTCAAATCTCCCATGTAGGGCCTGAACTTATCCTCAAATTATTATTATAATTTGCGCTTCTAATTCTTCCTGTTCAAAAACCTAAGTTCGTTTCTAAGCAATGTATTTTACAAAAAAGACTCAACTTGTTTTTGACTCGGGTTCTTAATACCTTTTGTTAAACAAATTACTTGTCAACTGTTTTTTAATATTTTTACGAATATTTGTTTTTGCCGTCTCTTAAAGGGTTCTGTTCAATGCGGCTGCTTTTTATTTTTGGGGGAAAAGATTACTCTTCGTTCCTGCGCTAACGTTAAAATTTCTTAGGCGTCCATTCAGGAAACTAATGCACCTACCTATTAAAAACTTCACCACTAAAACATGTGCCCAACAAAAATAAAACAACTTTTTCACGCCATTTATAGTGGCTGCTTAAACTACCACCAGACGTGCCATCGATCGGTTTTAATAGACTAGGCCATGTGGTGTGGTTACATCAACAGAAGTGATTCGTGATAATGAGTCTTTATTTTAGACTAAAGAAAAACGATTGTCTTAAGATTATGATTCTAATACTTTTAATAATTAAATGATAACAAAAACATTTTATGTAAAAAAAGTCAAGAACGCGAAAGGGGTATTTCGTAAAAAGAATTGAGATAAATGTAAAGTCAAGTTCTCCAATACAAATTTTAAAATAAAAGGTTCTTACTAGTTTGGAAATGGTTTTTTAAACTTTGCTATTCCAGCCAAACTTCTTTAATAGCCAAGTTTAGAAAAACATTTCAAACTAGTAAGAACCTTTCATTTTGAAATTTGTATTGGAGAACTTGGCTTTAGTTTTATCTCAATCCTTTTTACAGAATATCCCTTTTGCGAACTTGGCTTTTTTTTACATGAAACGTTTTTGTTAAGATTCCACTCCTTTTTTAAAGGATTTGGATAATATTTAAGTTTTAAAGTAGTAAAATATGCGAAATATTGTTCAAAACCTTTGCAATTCCATATTAAAAATTTTAAGGTTTTTTTATATTTTCCGATGGTTTTATCATAGTTTCTATCAGCCTTCTAAAGCTCAGCACTCTAGAATTCCTGAAAGTAAGCAATGTTAATTTTACAGAACTTTACATTTATAGGGGAGAAGTAAATTAAAATTTTGGAGTTTTTAAATTTTTTCCTATAGTTTTATCATAGTTCCTATCAGTCTTCCAACGTTCAGCTCTCTAGTGTTTCTGGAAGTGGAGAATGTTACTTTTACATAACTTTACATTAATAGGGGAGGGAAGTTATATAAAATTAGGGGTTTTTAAATTTTCATAGACGGAATAAACGTAATTATGGTTGATCTGACCTAAAAAGGCAATGTGTGTCGTAGGTCACGTGATGGATTCTTTCTTTCAATCGACACTTTCATCGATCGATGATATAGCAGTTTTACTTGCTGCTGTTTTAGTTTCCCTCGTAATTCGGTAGATGGCGCTTCTTGTGGGGGTGTATGGTTTATTTTCTCACTAGAAATGTAAGGTGAGAGGCAAAACCGTATACTTAATTTAGCAAGGGTGTCACATTGACCAAACAGTGTTCTAAGGATTCCCATAAGGACGAAACAGTTAACTGTCAACACTTATTAGGTTTCCATTAGATCTTGTACCCCCGTGAGGTTAGGCTTTCGAGCTACCCACGGAAAAATACGAGAGAAACAGAAAATCCTTATTCTTACTTGATTAGCCACGTAATTCTTTTTCATTTAGAACTTGCCTTAGATTTCTAAACTGATATGCAACACAGTTTAATTTAGATATGAGACTCCCCAACTAACATTTATAGTAGCAGCTACATGTTCTAAAGGCTTTGCTACTTTCTTATAGTAGAAATGTGGTGATCCCAACCAAAATTTGTTACTTTTTAGTTCTAACTACTATTTAGTATCAGGAAATAGTAGATGTTTCGTAAAAACGACCCTCTAAACTACTTCATAGGATTGTTTCTTGATAGTCGATTCTGATAGTCTTCTCTACCACAATAGGACGTTGCTAAAGTTTTACTTTCTTTTTAGTCGTTATTTCGTAGTCGCCCTGACTTTTATATCCTACTTAATTACCACTAGAAAGTTAAGCTTCATTGGAGTCCCAAACAAGTGTATCCGACAGCTACATTATAACTTTAATTTTTACCACAAAAGTTTGTGTCATCATAGTAACATCTGATGTAACAATGTAGACAAAATAACTTTTTGGATCAACTTTAAAGCCGCAACTACTTTCAAGTAACCTTTTCGACTATCAGGGAATATAGTTTGGGACGCCATGTTTTTATGAAAGAAAGAAAATTTAATATTTTTGTTGTCGTTTTATGAGCTCATATTAAAGAGCCATACTATTTTATAAACAAATTAGTTGAAGCTTACCAAAAATGCTCTTCTTAAGCACCATTTGTTGGAGTTAACTGTCGATTATGAAAACATAACCTCCAAAATCACAACACAAAAATTCCATCAGATACCAGAAAACGTCTCAATTTTACGGGCGCACCGGTTTTTTGCAATAGATATAATGCATGTTATACAAAAAACTTTGCGTCGCACTCGAATTTTGATCCTCTGCTCGTAAATTCTCACACTTTTGGATGACATAGTTCATATTATAACCATAACCAAACAAAAAAACTAAGCGAGTCTGTTTACTGTTGTGTCCACCATATTGTGTAACAATTCTACCAAAAAGAAACGATTATATTATTTGCAACTACATCGCAACTTTTATGCCATTACGAAAAAAAAACAGCCTCTACGACGTAGTAGATACCAGGCTACGACGTAGTAGTGTAGTTGTTACTACAGTGACTTTAAACACTTGGCCAAGTAGTTATAACCAGAAATTGGTTCCCCACTTAGGGAATTATAACGTCGCTGTATGGTATACTGAGACGTAGCGGGAGTACGTTGCGGATACTTTTAAGAAATTCTTTCTAGTTGGGGTTTCGTCGTTACAACTTTAATTGTTTGTTGGGTCTGACAGTGATCTCTAAAATTTAGTCTCATCAAAGTTACCCCTAAAATTTTTACATTGCCTCATTTAGGAACATCCACACCATTAACTTCAATACTTAATTGATTTGCACTATTTTGATAAATAAGAGTGAAATCGAATTATTTGCGTTTTTTCCGCATTTAAGTATAAAGAGAGTTCAGCAAACCAATCATTCAAATTATTTGTCACATGTTGACACTTTAATTATATAACATTTTAAACTCTTTCAGATCTCGTTAATGCCCATCATTGCAATAAAAGTAACTACTGCAGTCCACAGGCAGTATTTTATCAATGTCATGAATATATAGAATAAAAAATGTTGTTCCTAAGATTGTTGCTACGCCGCTGTTTGTTTGAAACATATTCATTTATTCCGCATTGAGTTCTAGCAAAGCAAACTGATTTTAAAACACATTTGATTTGACAAAAATATTTTTCTTGTGTATCCTTCGCACCTCTTTATATCCTTGGCGTATAATATATATTGCTATTTCTAATAAAAATAGTTATTTTTGAACCGAGGGACTAAAAAAAAATAACGCAGGACAACTATTAATGCACCACATGTTGTTTTAATAGGAAATTTTATGTTATGTGATTATTAGGAACCAGATAATATAAAGTTTTGACTTATTTACCTTGTTTTGTTTTGTTCGCAGATCATCAGCAATCAACCATTATTATCCATCCATTAGGATTATTCACCTCCTTTTATACATCTAAAACAAAAAAAAAAAATTATTTGTAATTCCACTGTATAAACGTGTACATAAGGAAGTAAAGACAAATATAATAAATATTAAACTAAAATACCACTTGATAGCTCGACTGTATAGCACCAAGGTAACCCCTAGGTCTGTCGTAAGTACCCAGTAGGTACGTGATGCACAACGGGCCCAGAAAGGTGTGCCTAGGTGCCTGGTTAGATCCCATAACGGTGTTAAGCGCCACTAAAATAAAATCTACAAGACAGCTCGACAAAATTTTAAGGAAAAATTGCCTGAAATTTGTTATTACCGAAGTGGAGCAATGAAAAATAATCAAAGAACCACTTATTAATATTGAGCGTCTTACCATATAATATAACAATAACCATATTTTCCATTAACCAATTGTTCGACAATAATATATTTGTTTAATCAAAATGAAAGTCGGAGGCTAGAAGAGATGCAAAACAGAGCCATAAGAATTATACTATTACGTAGCAGAAATTCACTTATAATGACTAGGTCAAAAAAGTTACAGTGGCTTCCGGTTGCAGAATTTGCAAAATATTATGTATAGGTGGCTCGATAAAATTCTGGTATTGCTAAAGAGTGGCGTACGTAGGGGGGCTTGGAAGCTGAAGCCCCCAGAGTCACTGAATATTGACCCCTAAAACATGAACTTTCCACAAATATCAAGATTAAAATTTATCTATCTGAGCTCAAGCCCTCCCTCCCTTGAGATCCATTTCTGCGTCAGTCTGCGTAAAAGCCCCTCAGGATTCATTTTTGCGTACGCCACTGGCTAGATCTACTTTTGTATCATGTTGAGCAGTCTATAGCGGTATTTCTAATTTAGAATGACACTTTTTTATGGCTAATTTGAAACAAAGATTAGACTTTTGTGGAGTTCCAAAATTAGATTCTTGTGATTCAGAAAAAATATTTCCTAGTTTAATTTTAAACCCTCTTTTTATAAGAGCTTAAACATAAATTAAGCTAATCCTTAATACCTAACATTTAACATTTTTGGTTAACAAATGCCGGATCCAGAGTGTCGAATGCCCTTGTTAACATGGCTTAAAAAAATTCATATTTTTCCAAAACTGGATTGATTTTATCATCTTTTCAAAAATTTTGGAGAAACTATTTAATAATCAGATTGGATGATAATTTTCAATTGAAAGAGAATCTTTTATTAAAAATCGGAATAACATTTGCTGCTTTTTATCTAGAAGAATAAATACTCTCCCTTGGTAATAAAGTAACAAGAAAATCTAGGCAAGAAACTTATTTTTTAGAACATTTTTTTAACAAAGCTATTGCGATTTGATTTCCAAATAGACACAACTTCAGTTTGGATTAGTTCTGAAAATTGAAATGGAATATAAGCTTTTTATATACTACTATTGATAGATATTGACTGAATGTATCAGCTATTTGTTTAATATCTGTTAAAAGCACTTCGTTATTGTAAAGTTGAGTTATTGGTTGTTTGGATTTTATTTGTAGGTTTGCCCCTCATGCAATTAATTATATTCCAAGTCAGTTTAGTTTTTAAATTATTAACCTTATGACTATAATGTTCTTTTTGCTTTTTAATTCATTAACGATCTTCCTGAATACATAACTTGTGGACTAGTCTTTATGTTTGCGGATGTTAGAATTATTCTCGTCTAAGAGAGCAAGAAGGATGGTTTCCTGGAAAATATACACCTAACACTATGGGATCTTTTAAACTGGTGCAATTGAAACAGTAAAATCTATATGTTTGTCGCGATATATTTTACAAAGAAAGCCTTATCTGAGTATACGCCACTATTAAGGAAATTGTTTTAATTAAAAAACTTCTGCATTTCTCCTAGAAAAAGAAAAATCACTAACTTGCCAGTGGTTTTTAAAAAAATTATAAATATTTGTGTTAAACTATTAGACTGTAGGGCTGGCCGGTCCTGCCCTTCGGGGGTGGTTAAAAAATAATCGGTCGGCAAAGAAAATAAGAATAAACCCAACGAGTAATGGCAATCGACTTACCACTGTACGGCCGGTGTTTTTCCAGTGTGGCCACACTCTGTTCTTCTATTTTCCAAAATCACAAAGGTATTCCAAAAAGTCAATGTCCAAATCGGCACGTAAAAATAGCACACAAATAAATATAAAATTGCTGAGTTGCTTTATGCGACGAAATCTAAAAGCCAACTGCCAAAACAATATCGCGCGAGACAACAAAAAATTATAAAAAGATAAGACGCGGTTTCTTTTTCCCAAAAAACAGCATACCAGCGCCCGAAAGAAATTAAAATAAATATTCTAAATACAGGGTATTTTTTAAATGTTAAACCTATCTATATTTACAAGGCTCGTCAAGATTAAACAATTTGCTTACTAAAATTTAAAAAATTAATCGTTTTTGACAAACAACACTCGTGCGACGTTTCAATTGTTCTTCTTTAATCAATCTCAAGCTTTTTAAATATTTGAAGAAAACTGTTTTTTCTTCAAGTATACCAATTGCGTAGCTCTATGGTTTGTTGTTCTAAGGCTATTTTACTTGAGACTCTTGATTTTTGGTGTAGAGAAGAGAACAGACCGGACTTATATAATTGAACGATGTTAAAAATGACTTACAACTAGACTGGTGTACTTGCTGTAAGTTGGAAATAAGAACTCGCAACCAGACTAGGCACTCGCTACGAGTTTTGAGTAAAAGACCAATAACCAAACGAAGCAGCTGTTATAGGTTTAAGTAAGAACTATATAGTAACCAGACGGTGCACTTGCTACTATATAGTTAAATAATAATTGTCATAGAGCAGTCTCACAACTCTGCTAGACATACTTAGGCACAATTATTTTAGATAAGAAAAATAACAATCAGTTTGAATCTGTTTTAATAATTGCCAAGCGACTGCTTATATATATTAATATACAATAAATGCTTTATAAGCTAAAATCAATTTGCGTCATTAACACTATTGCCACAATAAATTTACTAATTATAATATATTAAAATATCGTATCCACATAATTATGCAGGTGTAAAATAAATATATAAAAATAATAAAATATTCCATTTTGAATAAATGGACATTCTGCCGCCTCTCAAGTTGTCGACTTTAAGGACTGGAGTTCGAATTTTTTGGGTGTCTCTGGAGTCTTTTGTTGCTCTCCAGCAAGTTTTCGTCGTCTTCTAAAAAATCTAATGGCTCTCCAAGCTGCCAGCATCATCAATATTGTCCCAATAGTTGTTGTGACACCAATTATACTAGTGTCGAATGCTTCGCCCTGTATTTTCATGTAGTTCAATTTGGATTGTCTTCTCTTTGTTTAACAGTTGGTTGAAGTCATTCGAAACAGCAATTACTGTTTCAGAAAACTGATGCTGTTGATAATGGATATTATTCATGGGTTTTTCATTTGTATTCAGCTTGACTACTTTGGAGTAGCTTGCTAGGCTGTGATATTCCACACGTTTTTCTGTTAATGTTATTTGTTTGATTTTAATTTTCGTGTTGCTTTATAAGTAACATCTTCCCGAAATCCACCACAAAAAAATGGCTATATTGGTTGATCCATTTGTTATAAATAACCATGTGTTTGGTGTGGCTCATTGTTTCCAAATTTTATTATTTACAGAATTCTTCTCTGTCGTACACTTCTTAAATTGAGGTTTTTGATATATTTCATCTAAAATATAATTGCTTTAAGTTTCAATATTTCTTATGATATCTAGAAAACAGATCAAAAAATAACGTCTTATTTTGAAGCAACCCTCAGATGCTTCCGTTTGTAGTAGAAAGTATAGTTGTGAGTTATAGTCAATAGCCAATGTTCAGTAGGAATTGGAGGCTGTTCTTACTGGAATTGGTGTTGTTTTTATTAAAAAACTCATGGGCCCACCCAGAAAAAAACACAAAAATAGCTTAAAATTCGACATCATGAGGCTTCGGGCCTTCCCCAAGAGGCCTCGTCCTCCCCCCCCCAAGACATATTCCTGGGTGCGCCACTGAAAAACTGTCAAACTGGGAAGTACCCAAATATTTAAATATAACTGTTATTCTGTTGCACAAATACTTCTATGATAGGTTGCTTGGTAATCCTTTGTTAATTTTAATAATCATAGTATGGAGGTATTAGAAGTATTGACTGAGATATGTGTTTATGTCTATACGTGAGAACTATCTAATCATATATCAAGTGGCTTCCAATCCTTGATTAAGCCTAATCTGAAATCTTTTATCATTATCATTAACGCCAAAAACCGACTTCAAAAATTTTACTAATGAGCCTCTTTTTTGGCGAATTTGTATTTCACGTAAAGTTTTAAATATCCAAAGAGCGATGATGTTGTTGTTCTCTAAGATGGTAATCTAAGATTTCACAATGTGTTTTATCAGACAATTTTCTGGTTTCATTACAGAGCATCTCAAAGTTGGTTATGGTACTGGTTACTTTTCCAATATCTTCTTGGATTTTGGTCTTGTAGTCGATTTTCATTCGAAAGTTCTTTTACTTTTCTGTGCAGTTCCAAAATTTTCGACGATGCCCCCAGGATATTTTATGATATAGCTTCTTTGGCAGTATTACAAACATTAAACTAAGCCATAGCAGTGCTATCTGAGGCTTTCGGTTTTATTCTGTTTGTTTGCTGATTTATTTCTTCTGCCCTTACATTGTCTATACTATGATTTATTTGATTATCAGTTTCAGTTTCTTCAATTGGCAGTGGGATTAATGAATGTATTGGTCGTTTCAATGTGGTTTTGTCTTCTTCTTTAAGGGTGACTACTCTTACTATGCCATCTTGGCCTGGACGTATATCTGTTATACGTGCCTTTTGCTGTTTTCTTTTATGATGACCATCATTTCTATTTTGAGGTTTGTTCTTTGATTTTTCCATTTTTATTTTGGTTGTAGTTCTTCTAAGTTACTTTCCATGGGTCCTTTTTTATTTCTTGGACTAGTCCTCATCTTTGTGTTAGACTGAAAATAATATTAGTTGCTATCGAATCACCTGAAGACAGTAACTCTCTTTCAATCAGAAAATTGCCAGGAGTTAAGATAAAGTTATTTTTTTAGATTTTTCCATGGTTTTGTTGCTGTTAATAGACAATGTCTCGGTAGAGAATTCGTAGTATTGCACTGTCTTGTTGGCTTCTTCGAAAGTTTTTATTGTTTCTTCTATGGATAAATTAAGTGTACTACTGGCTCGGTACTTAATTAAGTCTTCGACAGTAACTTAGTGTTCATTCTGGTTAAATCGGAGAATCGTTCGGTTAAGTTTTCTGTTTTTTGTACTTTTGTCTGAAGACATGTATATGCTTTTCTTGGCTTCTTGATCAGTTTCAGATATTAGTTTTCTCAGGTAATGTTTGATGACTGTGTAGCCCTGCAAGCCCATTCCACCATTATTTGCCAGTTTCTCAGGATCTAATTCCCTAAGTATAACGTCTGCAGGGTTTCAGATGTTTTCACATGATTCCAGTGTCTGCTATCTAAATATCTATTGTTGTCACTGAAACGATTAGAAATAAGTATTTTCCATTGATTAGGTTGTTCTTTTATCCAGCTTAGAGTAATCAAAAACTTTCAATATTTGAAATTTTTACTATTGAAATTGTTTGATTTTTTTATTTTCTTTTATGGTACGGTAACTTTGTTCACTTATTCACTGGAGTCCCAAAAGAATGGAGAGCAGCCAGAGGGGTATCCTTATTAATAAAGAAAAACCTCAAAAATAAGATTACAGACTACGAGTGCATTAACAAAAACTTACTTCGAGTTAACATAAAGATGCTTGGACACAATATAAGCATAATAGCAGCCTACGCACCATCAAATGACGAAACGGTAGCTATAAAACAAATGTTCTTCGACCAACTTGATGAGACTATCAGTAAAATCGGCAATACGAGGGAAATAATTATGCTTGGATTTTAATAGTCGAACTGGTAGAGAAAGCCAAAGCAAAGTGGTAGGACCATTTGGAGAGGAAGTAACAAATGATAATGGCTTGAGACTGATACAATTGTGTGAAACCCATAATCTAAAAATAAATAATGTTTTTTTTTAAACATAAGGATATTCATCGGTATACCTGGATTCAGCCAACAAGAAATCTTAGATCAATCATTGATTATGCTATAGGTGGATAACACTCGGAACTAAAGTGGTATGATGCGCGCACATTTCGTGGTGTTACCTGTGGATCAGACCACCATCTGGTAAAAGCAAAAATATTATACCCTGTAAGAAAAACAAATAAGGACGAAAGTATTAGAGAAAATGAAAATCTAGAATGCATCGAAGACAATCAAAAATACAACTTTAGAAGTCTAGAAATCGAAAGTACTCAAAGATTGTATCAGAACCGATTAGATGAAAAATTAATAAACACAGATCACTCATTTGAAGAGATATATACAAACATAGTAAAAAGCTTGAAGAAAGCAAGCAAAGAAGCTGTTGGATACCAATATAATAAGACAATAAGATGTGGTGAATGGAAGAAAGACAGGAAACGGTCAAGGAGAAAAAACGCACATACTTGAAATGGCTCAGTACTAAAGAGCAAAGAGACCTAGAAATCTACAGGCATACCAGAAGACAGCTAGGAAATTTGATACGCATAGAAAAGAATGAAATGTTCGAGCGCAAATGCCACGATATAAATATACACGTAGGAGGTAGGCAGAGTTCTGAAGTATGGAAATTCATTTCTACAGTAAAAAACCCAACAAAAGAAAAAGTAAACATCCAGATCATCAAACCAGAACAATGGACAGAACACTATAGGGGACTGCTGCAGGAGAGGAGACCCGAATATCTGGCAGCCTCTCCGAGGAGAGACATAGAAGTACATGGAGAGGAAGTAATCATCGAAAAAGTAATGATAAGGAATAGTATTAAAAAGCGTAAATCCGGAAAAGCTAGCGGACCTGGGGGAATATATGCTGAAATGCTCAAATATGGATTAGAGAAACTACTCAAAAATCTCACATTAATTATCAATCAATACATAAACGGACATCCAGTACCTGATGATTGGAAAATTGCATTCATATCCTCAATACATAAAAAAGGAAACAAGCTGGATTGCAACAATTTTAGAGGAATTTCAGTAACCAGTACTCTAAGTAGATTGTACGGTAGGATTCTTAGAGATCTAATAGAGAATGATTTTCATGAACAAGAAGAAGAAGAGCAAAGTGGGTTTCGTGCAGGCAGATCTTGTAGTGATAATGTTTTTTTTCTTAAACAAGTAATTGAGAAAAGGAGCGCCAGAAATATAGAGACTCATGTTACCTTTGTGGACCTACAAAAAGTATATGATACCGTTCTAGTAGAAAAAATATGGACAGTGTTAGAGCAGACTAATATCAATCATACATACATAAAAGCGATAAAAAACTATACAAAGGGTCAAAATCTAAAATTAAAATTGGAAATCGACTTTCAAAAGAATTCCTGGTAAGACAGGGATGTTGTATCTCTTTTTAAAATATATAATGCAATAGCTCTAAAAAACTGGAAACGCAAAGTACACGGCATGGGAACACAAGTTAACGACCGATTAATATATACACACTACAGTTTGCTGACGACCAAGTAATTGTAGCTAATGATAAATAAGACATGGAGTATATGATGAGAAAGTTAACGGAAGAATACCAAAATTGGGGGTTAACAGTGAACGTGGACAAGACACAGTACTTATGTATTGGAAACGAATCCAGTGAGTTAGTACTAGAAAATGGACAAACAGTATCTCCATGTAATGGGTATGTATACTTGGGTATCATATTTGATAAGACGGGAACAGACTGCAAAGAACTGGAAAAAAGAATAGTAAAAGAAAAAAAGGTTATTGGTTGTCTTAACAGTATTTTATGGAGCAGAAAGATAAAAAATAATATAAAATTTAACATATACGAAACTTGTCGCGTAACAGAAAAATACAAAGCAAAAATGGAAAGTGTCGAAATGGATGCAATAAGAAGATCAATGAGAATATCTAGAACAGATCATAAAAGAAAGAATGGGAATCGAGGGAAGCATAACGGATGACATCACTAAAAGGCAACTGATATGGTACGGCCATGTACAACGGATGAGTGAAGAAAGATTCCCAAAGCAGGTCCTAGAATGGCAACCAATAGGGCGCAGAAAAAGAGGGCGTCCTAAACTGGAATGGCAACAGTCAATCCAAAAGTCAATGAGTCAAAAAAACCTGACGGAAGATGACTGTCAGGATCGAAGGAGGTGGAGAATAGGCGTCGGACAACGTAGAAAAACGTTCTAAACCGACATAGTAGTATAAATTGTTTGATTTATCATTTTGGCTAACAGATGTGCTCTTCAAGTCTTGGTTAGTAAGTTCGTAGATTGATATTGCCCACAGAATTATAGGTATAAAGTATTCTTCATTGGTGATTATTCTGGCTACTGGCTTTTTCAGAGCCTTCACAACAGCCATTTTTTTGAAGCTTAGCCATCTCTTTGATAGTTCTCCTTTTATGATTTCGTCTCATCCTAAAAGCCATAGGTCAGGTATTAGTATTTTGGATTTAATGACTATTGGTGCTAGCCATCCTAATGGATGAAAAATTTTTGATATCTCTGATAGAATTTGCCTTTTTGTTATAATATTATTTGTTGATTTGGTGACTATAATACCCCAAGTGATTTCTAAATATCATCTTCTGATATTTCTTGTATGGCTTGATCTTGTAGAATGTTTGGAAGTGCTTGCTGGAGTGCTGTATTGTTGCTGGTACATTTTCTTAGATTGAATCCAGCGGATCTCATTTCATCATTTTGAGTAATTGTTATTAAACTTCTATTGCTGATTCTATATCATAAGCACCTGATAAGACATCGTCAACACTGCTTGGTGTGGGATGTAGAATTTACTTTTATTTAGATAATTTTCTCATGTGTCCTAGTTATATGTATTTATCCATGTTTTCTAAGCTTCTTAAACGAGCAGCCGCTCTAGATTTTGTTTGTCCTAGTTCATGGATTTATTGTTTAAATCGGATTCTGACTACAAATCTTCCTTCTTCATATCGATAGGTAGTTTCGTCGTGAAATATTTCACACATTGTCACATGTCATCTTCTGATGTTCTTTGTATCTGGAAGTTCTTCCAACTCCCAAAATTTTGTAACCTGGCTATCTTCTTCATGTCTGGAAATCATACTGATAACGTGAAGTGGTAGGTAATTTGATGCTACATCTCCAGATACTGTCCATCTTAATTCAGTACTTTGCTTGAGAAGACCTTCTTTGGTTTTTTAAATATCATTAAGAATGATATGTGTGTACTCTCTAGCTCCCAGTATCGCATCAATTGGACCTTGTTTCATATAGGTTGGATCTGCCAACATTTCATTTTGGTCTGCATTGTTGACTTCTAATTGATATGGTGGAATTGACTGTGTTAGGTTTGGAAGGACTAACATATTTATTTTAAGTGAAAAGTTGCTTGAAAAGCGTGGTTTGATATGCAAGATATTGCAGAGGAACAAACTTGTGGGTTGCCATGTCCTATGCCTAAAATTTCTGCCCTGATCTTTTGACGTGTAAGATTTAGGCGCTAGGTTGCTTCTTCTGTGATGAAGGCTTATTGTGACCCTTGGTCAACAAGGACACGTACAAATTGGTTTGTGGATGCTGTTTCCCTCAATAAATGCTGTGGCGAGTAATAAGTACATTTTCTTATTTGTCTTTTGCGTAATAGTTTAAAGTATTTTGTCTTAGTGGTTGCCTTTGATCGTTTCTTCTTGCGTTAGAGTGTGTTTGGTTGTTTTCAGTTTGGATCGAATTTCGCTGATCATTTCTTCTTGAATTCTGATTCAATGAGTTGCTAAAGATTCTTTGGTAGTTTTCATTATGGAGATTGTATGATGATGCTTTTTGCAGGCATTGTATGTGAGATTGCTGTGGCATCTAGTATTTTTTTCATGGTTAAGGCAATTTTGAATAAAAACTGAACTATGGCAGTGGTATATTGCATGACCTTTTGTGCAATATAGGCAAGTTGAATTATTTCTATGATTCGGGCTGGTTGCTTCCAAGGGTTGAAGTCTTCTTTTAACGAATTTCATAAATTGTTCGTAGGCTTGGTTCTGCAAGGGATTGCTCACACATTTTGGGTTTCGGAATCCCATTTCCGCCTAAGTAATCGAATGATGATCGGACCCCAGGCATGTGTGCTGATTCATATGTTTTCTAGTCCTCGAGTATATTCTTTGATGACGTCATGCGAGAGCTTTAACTTTTCTGTGTTTGTGTCGGAAATGGTTGAAAGGTCCAATAACTTGTCTATCAGTTTGGTTGCCAATAGGCGTCTGTTTTCATATGTGCTGCAAAGCAGTTCCCATGCTGTTTCGTAGTTGTTCTCAGTAGTTGTCAGATACTGAATAAGTCTGGCAGCTTCTCCTCGTACACTCGTGCTCATAAGAAACCCGTACATGGAAAATTGAGTTAATAATTTAATGTGTAAGTTACTGAAAATGCAACTAATTGGTATTTTTAATTTTTTTCTGACATCGAAAATATCCGTTTCAGTTTCTTAAATGTTATTTGGTATTAACACAATAAACTTAGTTAAAAACAAAGTAAAATTAACAAAATACAAATTTCCATGTAAGGGATTTTTATGAGCACGAGTGTACATGGGTTTTTAGTTATTTATCTTTTCTGCCTTGGAAGACTGTGCGTTATCGAGAACTACTCGTGGCAAAACATCATGAAAGGATGCCCAGTTTTAGTAGCCTCCGGAACAGGTAATGTTAGATGTTTTTCTGGACAGATTGGTTGTGTCTGGTGTGGTAGCTGCAGACTTGAAGATGGAGCATCGTAGGTTCTTCTTGACAAATTTTTCCACTGTGTCTTCTTAACTTGTCTGATAGGCATGAAATGTGTCTTCTTTAAAGTAGACATTTGTAAATAATTCTTTATTAATCAGTCATGTCTTCATTTCTTACCTTATAAATTCATTACCACTGAACCGATTTTAATGAAATAAAAAACATCAGAATTAATTGTCTTTTAAAGATCATGATCAAAGTTTATCGCCATCTTAAAATTTAAGATAGCGGACAGAATAATAGTTGATTTTTCAAAATGGCTTGTTTATTCTTATTTTTCGAAAAGGCTTAAAATTTTTTAAAAACTTATTGAAAAGCACTACTTTTTCCCCACACAACGAAGTAGAAATTAGTAAAATCGGTATAGTGGTTCTCAAAAAAGTCTATGTTTGTTTCAACCATTGTTTAACAGATTATACGTTTGCATTGCCAATCATGTCTGCATTAATTTCCATACAAAACCGATTTTAGTGAAATAAACAAAATTATGGTAAGAATTGATTGTTCTTTAATGATAACTTATTAAAATCGGATCAGTAATAATCAATTTGTAAAGAAATAAGTGCATACCGGATTGGCTATGCAACCGTATAATTTGTAAAACAGTCGTTAAAACAAAATCTGCTTTTGTAAAAACCACTACACCGATTTTATTAATTTGTACCTCGTTATGCGAGAAAAAAGTACTGCTTTTATATAAATTTAAAAAAAGCTCAAACATTTTCGGAAAATAAGAATAAACGTGACTTTTTGAAGGGTCAAGTATGATTCATTCTGACATTTTAACTTTTAAGATGGCGGCAAATTTCGATTATAATCTTTAAAGAACAATCAGTTCTTACCATGATTTCTTTTATTTCACTAAGATCGGTTCAGTAATGATGAGCTTATTAGGAAATGAATGCAGACATGATTAGCAATGCAATCGTATAATCTGTAAAACAGGGGCTAAAACAAAAATAGATTTTTTGGGAACCACCACACCGATTCTTCTAATTTGGACCTCGTTGTTTAGAGCAAAAGTAGTGCTTTTCTAAAAATTAAAAAAAAAAACTAAAACATTTTTTGAAAATAAGAATAAATACGCCATTTTGAAGAATCAAGTATAATTCTGTCCGCCATCTTAAGTTTTAAGATGGCTGTAAATTTTGATCATAATCTTTAAAAGGCAATCAATTCTCACCATGATGTTTTTTATTTCATCAAAATCGGTTCAGTAGTAATGAATTTATATGGAAATAAATGCAGACATGATTGGCAAGGCAATCGTATAATATGCAAAACAGTGGTTGAAACAACAACATATTTTTTTAGAACCACTGAACCGATTTGCTATTTTTTACCTTGTTGTGCGTGGCCAGAATGCAGCTTTTTTATTGACGTAAAAAGATAATTAAAACATGTTCGCAACACAAAAATAAACGAGCATCTTCGAAGGGTACAATTTAATTTTGTCCGCCATCTTGGATTTTGATATGGCGGACAAAAACAAAACTCTGATTATTTCTCTGGCAAGTGCAGTTTGTCCCATTGCAATCGATGGTATAGTTCAAAAGTTAAAATATAAAAAGAAATGTCCGGTTATTTTTGGGTCACCCGGTAAGTTTTGTTTCGTAAAGTACGGGTGAATTGGATCTTTAAAGTTACTCAACTGAAGGGGATTGTCTCGACATATCTTCCATAGTTCTTTAACTTTTGCAAGTTTTTGCTCTACATATTGTTCGATTTTTCGAGATTGGGAATCTTTTTTACAGCTGGAGGAAAGTTGTATATTCTGCTTACCTACTTTATCTTGTTGAACAGCGAGTGTGTATAATTCTTCCGTCATTGTTGCTGATTGAATGGTTGACAGATGTTGTTAATGGGCTCTCTGAAACTGCCTGTTTAATAACGTTGGGCTTGGAGAGTGCAACTGCTATGTGGCTTCTGGAGGCTTTGTGGGGACCACTGGTTGTTACCTAAACGCTGTTGGGCTTCCCTGGACCTCTGGAACCCCTTTTTGGGACCCCTGGGTGCTGATTTAACGCTTAGTTGTACTTCCGGGGTCATTTATTGGTACCTCTGAGTGCTGAATGGCTGCTACTGGACTTGCTTGAAATTTAGGGACCGCTTGGTGGGGCATCTGTCTGCTGGTTGTCTTTATAGGTAGGTTGGACCTCTGGAAAGGCTTGTTGGGACCTTTGACCGCTAATTGACCTCTGGGTACTAGGAGGTCGCCACTGGGCTTAGTTATGCCTCAGGAACCACTTTTTGCCGGATCTTTGGGCGTTGATTGACCTGCTACTGGGCTTGCTTAAACCTCTGGGACCGCTTGCTGTGACCTTGAAGTGTTGTGTGATTGCTTGGCTTAGTTCACATTTGGGACCGCTTGGTGGGACCTGTGGGTACTGCCTGAGCTTGGATTGCTTGGCCTCTAGGATAATTGTTGGTGGGATTTCAACTTAAAAATAGTATGGTTGAAATTTATTTACTGAAGATATATTCAATGCTTTTGCCCTATTGGACTTGGTTGGACCTCTAGGATCGTTCGATGGGCCTCTCAGTGCTAAATGGTTGATGGGCTTGCTTGGACCTCTGAAGCCGCTTGTTGGGACCTCTAGGTGCTTAATGGCCGCTCCGGTCACGCTTGGACCTCTGGGACAGCTTGGTGTGACCTCGGGTCCTTAAATGGCTGTTAGGCTTGGTTTAACCTCTGGGACCGCTTTTTGGGATCTCTGGCCGTTGAATGGCTGCTATGCTTGGTTGGATCTCTAGGACCGCTTGTTGGGACCACTGGGTGTTTATTACTGATTGAAGCTGATTCTTGACCTCTGTGAGTTCTTTGCTCGAAGAAACATGTGTAGCTTTAGTGCAAGCTCAATCTGTTGATTGTTAGTGTAAAGGAGAGACAGAGGCCTTATTACCAGACCGGATCTATGTCGCGGTACTTGCAATAAGTCAGAAAAATTCTAAAAACGACTTACAACCAGACTAGTGTATTTGCTTTTAGTAGGAAGTAAGAACTCGCAACCAGACTGGGCACTTGCTACGAATTTTGAGTAAAAGACCTATAACTAGATGAAGCACCTGCTATAGGTTTAAGTAACAACTATATAGTAACCAGACGGTGCACTTGCTAGTACATAAAGAATAATTGTCAGAGAGTCTCACAACTCTACTAGATATACTAGGCCAATTGCTACTTAGGCACAATTATTTTAGGTAAGGGAAACCACAATCAGTTTAAATCTGTTTTATTAATTGCCAATCGTCTGTTTATATATACAATAATTGCTTATTAAGCTAAAGTCAATTTGCATCATTAACATAATTGCATCAATAAATTTGCCAATAATAATTATTTAAAATATCGTACTCACATAATGATTTAGGTGTAAAATAAATATAATAAAATGTTCCATTTTGAATATATGAACAATTATTAACATGAATGAGTTTATTCTAAGAAATTATTATTTAAAAAAAACCTTCATAATTTGTATTTTAATAATTCCCTTTTTTGTGTAAATGACGTCGCACAAATAACATGAACGTTGGGCTTCGGTGGAATGATTTAACACTTACGGATGTTAGGACGAGATCTTTCCTTACAACGTTTAAATGGCACAAATCTTCCGATTGGCTCTAGAAACTTTGGAATTTCCATTCAAATTTTGCAATTTGATAATGTTTTCATAATAAAAATAAACAAATATGTCAAAACATTTCCACAATTTTTTTAGTTTGGCAATTTGCCGAAATATAATTACCTACCTTATAACACCATGTGTGATAAGTTAAATTATTGAAATGTAATGACCCGTGACCCTCGGTATTTACGGATGACGTTCACAATGTCGAAATACATATAATCGAAAACCAAAATCTCGAACAATCAAAATGTCGAATAATTAAAACATAGAAAATCAAAATCTCGAAAAATCGAAATAAAATATCGAAAATTAAAATGTCGATAATTAAAATATCGAAAATTAAAATATCGAAATTACAAAATATCGAAAATACCAATATCGAAAACTTAAAATCTTGAATAATCAAAATGTCGAAAATCAAAATATCGAAATAACAAAATATCGGAAAGGATAATATTAAATATTAAAATGTCGAAAGAATTAAATATCGAAACCACAAAATATCGAAAAATTACAATCTCGAATAATCAAAATGTCGTTTGGTTGAATAAGGTTAGGTTTGGATAGGTTCGGTTCCGTTCGGTTCGGTTCGGTTCGGTTCGGTTCGGTTCGGCTCGGTTCGGTTTGGTTCGGTTCGGTTCGAATTCACACCTTCTAGGATCCCGGGAAAGAAGTCAGGAAAGCTTTTTTTTTTTTTAATTGTTGGTTTAGTTTGCTGTGGTTCGGTTTTATTCGGTTCGGTTCGGTTGGATTTCACTAGGTTTCGTTAGGTTAGGTTTTTGAAACAATCAATTTTCGTGTGGTTATATGAAATTAAGTTACGTTTGATTAGGTCAGCGTCAGGTTAGGTGAAGGTTCCGAAATTTTCTGTTTTTGATTTTCGATATTTTGTTCTTTCGATATATTGTATTTTCGATATTTTGTTATTCGATATTTTGTGTTTTCGATATTTTGTATTTCCGATATTTTGTTGTTTCGATATTTTGTTGTTTCGATATTTTGTATTTTCGATATTTTGTATTTTCGATATTTTGTTATTCGATATTTTGTGTTTTCGATATTTTAATTTTTGGATAATTTAACTATTCGACATTTTTTATTTCGACATTTTAATTTTCGATATTTTAACTTTCGATATTATTATTTTCTACATTTTGATTTTTCGAGATTTTGATTTTCGACATTTTGATTATCTATGTTTTAATTATTCGACATTTTGAATATTCGAGATTTTGATTTTCGATATAAAGAGTTCGAGATTTTGATTTTCGATTAAATGTATTTCGACATTGTAAACGTCAGTCGGTATTTACATACATGCTAAAGGTCACTTATTTTAAAAATGCTTTACTATTAGCAACCTAAAAGGTCCACATATGCAATACGGAATGGGACAACTGGGCGCCGCCAACTCGGCGCCGCCAACTGGGCGCCGCCAACTCGGCGCCGCCAACTGGGCGCCGGGCCAACTCGGCGCCGGGCCAACTCGGCGCCGCCAACTGGGCGCCGGCCAACTCGGCGCCGGACTAAAATTTTTTTTTTGGATAAAATGTGTAGATGAAAAATAAAATATATTATTTATATAAAAACATCTTTAAAAAATCCTTTACGCAATATTTTTTACAAGCTTTTATTTAGCTTCAGATGTTCTGTCTAACTAACTATCTATCAAATCTTGTGAAGCGTTTTTGACACACGTAGTGGTCCCATGACAATACAACATTAAGAAAAAAATATCCTCCCACCCCTACCCCCACCCCCTTCCATAGAAAAATGTTTTTGACACACTTCCCATTATCCGATTTGGATGAAATTTGGTATTCACATAGTGGTCAGATGACAATACAACATTAAAAAAAATATCCTCCCACCTCTACCACCACCCCTTCCATAGAAAATGCGTTTTTGACACCCTTCCCATTATCCGATTTGGATGAAATTTGGTATTCACATAGTGATCCGATGACAATACAACAAAAAAAAAAAAATCCTACCACTCCTACCCCCACCCTCATCTATAGAAAAATGCGTTTTTGACACACTTCCCATAATCCGATTTGGATGAAACATATAGTGATCCGATGACAATACAATATTATTAAAAAAATATCCTCCCACCTCTACCCCCACCCCCTTTCATAAAAAAATGAGTTTTTGACACACTTCCCATTTTCCGATTTGGATGAAATTTGGTATACATATAGTGATCCGATGACAATACAATATTAAGAAAAAAATGTCCTCCCACCCCTATCCCCACCCCCTTTCATAGAAAAATGAGTTTTTGATACGCTTCCCATTATCCGATTTGGATTAAATTTGGTATACATATAGTGATCCAATGACAATACATTATAAGAAAAAAATATCCTCCCACCTCTACCCCCACCCCCTTTCATAGAAAAATGAGTTTTAGACACACTTCCCATTATCCGATTTGGATGAAATTTGGTACACACGTAGTGGTCCCATGACAATACAACATTAAGAAAAAAATATCCTCCCACTCCTACCCCCACCCCCTTCCATAGAAAAATGTTTTTGACACACTTCCCATTATCCGATTTGGATGAAATTTGGTATTCACATAGTGGTCCGATGACAATACAACAATAAAAAAAAATCCTACCCCTCCTACCCCCACCCTCATCTATAGAAAAATGTGTTTTTGACACACTTTCCATAATCCGATTTGGATGAAATTTGGTATACATATAGTGATCCGATGACAATACAATATTAATAAAAAAATATCCTCCCACCTCTACCCCCACCCCCTTTCATAGAAAAATGTTTTTGACACACTTTCCATTATCCGATTAGGATGAAATTTGGTATTCACATAGTGGTCCGATGACAATACAACATTAAAAAAAATATATATAATTTTGACGATGTTATTACGATAAGATATCCGTATCAATTAACACAACTATTTGCAAGAATCAATCTAGCAGAAAAATGCAGAAGTAAATAAATAGAGTTTATTCTAGATTATAATGAAATCGCTGATCGTGAGTTATTTGGAAACTCATTTTTCTATTGGGGGAAGGAGAGGGTGGGGGTAGAGTTAGAAATATATTTTTTGTTTGGGCTGTATTGCCATCGGGCCTTTATGCATATACCAAATTTTATAAAAGTGTGTCAAAAACGCATTTTTCCATAGATGAGGGTGGGGGTAGGAGTGGTAGGATTTTTTTTTCAATGTTGTATTGTCATCGGACCACTATATGTATACCAAATTTCATCCAAATCGGATAATGGGAAGTGTGTTAAAAACTCATTTTTCTATGAAAGGGGGTGGGGGTAGAGGTGGGAGGATATTTTTTCTTATTATTGTATTGTCATCGGATCACTATATGTATACCAAATTTCATCCAAATCGGATAATGGAAACGGTGTCAAAAACGCATTTTTCAATAAATGAGGGTGGGGGTAGGAGTGATAGGATTTTTTTTTCAATGTTGTATTGTGATCGAACCACTATATGTATACCAAATTTCATCCAAATCGGATAATGGGAAGGGTGTCAAAAACGCATTTTCTATGGAAGGGGTGGGGGTGGGGTGGGAGGATATATTTTTTTAATGTTGTATTGTCATCGGACCACTATGTGAATACCAAATTTCATCCAAACCGGATAATGGGAATTGTGTCAAAAACTCATTTTTCTATGAAAGGGGGTGGGGGTAGAGGCGGGAGGATATTTTTTTCTTAATATTGTATTGTCATCGGATCACTATATGTATACCAAATTTCATCCAAATCGAATAATGGGAAGGGTGTCAAAAACGCATTTTCTATGGAAGGGGGTGGGGGTAGGGGTAAGAGGATATTTTTTTCAATGTTGTATTGTCATCGGACCACTATATGTATACCAAATTTCATCCAAATCGGATAATGGGAAGTGTGTCAAAAACTCATTTTTCTATGAAAGGGGGTGGGGGTAGAGGTGGGAGGATATTTTTTCTTATTATTGTATTGTCATCGGATCACTATATGTATACCAAATTTCATCCAAATCGGATAATGGGAAGGGTGTCAAAAACGCATTTTTCAATAGATGAGGGTGGGGGTAGGAGTGGCAGGATTTTTTTTTCAATGTTGTATTGTCATCGGACCACTATATGTATACCAAATTTCATCCAAATCGGATAATGGGAAGGGTGTCAAAAACGCATTTTCTATGGAAGGGGTGGGGGTAGGGTGGGAGGATATTTTTTTTAATGTTGTATTGTCATCGGACCACTATATGTATACCAAATTTCATCCAAATCGGATAATGGGAAGGGTGTCAAAAACGCATTTTCTATGGAAGGGGTGGGGGTAGGGTGGGAGGATATTTTTTTTAAATGTTGTATTGTCATCGGACCACTATGTGAATACCAAATTTCATCCAAACCGGATAATGGGAATTGTGTTAAAAACTCATTTTTCTATGAAAGGGGGTGGGGGTAGAGGCGGGAGGATATTTTTTTCTTAATATTGTATTGTCTTTGGATCACTATATGTATACCAAATTTCATCCAAATCGGATAATGGGAAGGGTGTCAAAAACGCATTTTCTATGGAAGGGGTGGGGGTAGGGTGGGAGGATATTTTTTTTTAAATATTGTATTGTCATCGGATCACTATATGTATACCAAATTTCATCCAAATCGGATTACGGGATGTGTGTCAAAAACAAATTTTTCTATAGAAGGGGGTGGGGGTAGGGGTGGGAGGATATTTTTTTTTATTGTTGTATTATCATCGGACCACTATGTGTATACCAAATTTTATCCAAATCGGATAACGGGAAGTGTGTCAAAAACACATTTTTCTATAGAAGGGGTGGGGGTAGGGTGGGAGGATATTTTTTTCTTAATGTTGTATTGTCATGGGACCACTACGTGTGTCAAAAACGCTTCACAAGATTTGATAGATAGTTAGTTAGACAGAACATCTGAAGCTAAATAAAAGCTTGTAAAAAATATTGCGTAAAGGATTTTTTAAAGATATTTTTATATAAATAATATATTTTATTTTTCATCTACACATTTTATCAAAAAAAAAATTTAGTCCGGCGCCGAGTTGGCCGGCGCCCAGTTGGCGGCGCCGAGTTGGCCCGGCGCCCAGTTGGCCCGGCGCCCAGTTGGCCCGGCGCCCAGTTGGCGGCGCCGAGTTGGCGGCGCCCAGTTGGCGGCGCCGAGTTGGCGGCGCCCAGTTGTCCTAGACCGTATACAGTATGTGTTGGTCTAACAATTTTCCAAAATAAACTATTGCCAAAATGATTTGACATATTGGCTGGTTTTTAATATCACAACATTGTTAAATTGCAAACTTTGTATGGAAAGTCCAAAGCTCTTGAAGCTCATCCGAAGATTTGTCCTTATTAAACGTTGTATAGAAGGATCTCCTCTATAACATACGTGAGTCTAAAAGCATTTCATCGAAGCCCAACGCCCATGTAATTTATGCGACATGATTTTCAAAGCTCAAAACAATAATGACTGACATATTGACATTTTGAAATAATATTATGCTACCTTTCGTATATCGTTTGTTTTGATAAACTTTCAAAAATTTGTCCAATATAAAAAAAAACCAAAAGCCGGAGTAAATATTATTTAAAAATCAATTATTTAATCAGCATAAGAACAATTTATTTTTCTTAGTGTAATAATAAATCAACATATAATATCCCCCTATTGAATTCATTCAAAATTCAATTCAATACTATCGTCTTGAGATATTAGCTGAGACTGATTATATCTGTTTTCGTAGTGACGTTAAATTTTGCCTCAAAATGTAGGCTACCTTGACTGATGCTGCAAATCAGCAGTTGGTCTGTTTTCAGTAAATGTTCGTGTTTCATATTTCCTTTTCAGACATCATCATCACCATTCATCATCCCTTAACACTGGTAACGCTCGTATCGAAGAGTGCCCACCAAGGCCGAAACTTCCGGGTGGTATACGACCTACTAATATTAAGGATTCTCCCACAAACTTATTTTTTCTTTTGGTCTTTTGACTATATGCTCGAAATTTACCTTTCAAATTAGAAAATATTAACTGTAAAAAAAGCCCTCCACCCTATGTAACCAAAATTGTATGACATACCATTTCCGAGATCAGTGGCGTATATAGAAAAAAATTTCGAGGTGGGCCCGAGACAGTTTTGGGGGGGGGCCGAGACCCGAGAGAGTAATTTATGTTTGTATTCATGAAATATGTAGAAAATATCCAAAAAAATCTTAGCTCGGGGGGGGGGGCTCTCTAGGCCCCCCCCGTATATGCGCCACTGTCCGAGCTCCCAATACATTTACTTTTATTCGGGACACTTTTACCCTTTCAGGAGAGCCGCCACTGTTTGATTTGATTTCCTTTACCAAAATTCATCTTGTAGTGTATTTATGTGAACGGCACGTTGCTAAAACCAAATCATACGAGAATAAGCGTTTCATAGATGCTCGTAATCTGGCGCTTTTGACCTTTCGCGTATTTTTCGGGCCAGCAGAGATCAGGTTTTCCAGCTGTCTGGATTCCGCCGTGTTAAAACTGCAAAGAGGCTGCTTGCGATTCTCAAGAGATGCTATTATGTTTTTGCGATGGTTTCGTCTCTGTTGAAAGCAAGTTGTTACCTATAACCAGGGTCGTGGCATATATTTTAAATAAGGAAGAAATTAACAATTTAAGGAAATATTAAAACGCCGCTTTTGAACCCACTCTTGTGATTCTTATTGAGATGCTTTCGTGCCGAAACAAGGTCTTAATGCATGCGTTGTTCGCCATGCTATATATAGATCGGTGTCATTAATTAAAATTAATTAAAGAGTTTGAATTAACATTAGATAGTTTTAGGCCCGATAACTTCACCGACAATGATAACTTTAACAATATTTGACAGTTCGAAATAGCCTTTTTGGTACCGGTTTTAGTCGACGCCGAAGGTGCAGGTATTTGTCTAAAAGGAAACTTTATTTGCAATTTTAATGCTTTACTTGTGGCCAAATGTAAGTCATTCTATGTATTGTTTTTAAAATTTTCTTGTGTTAAGCAAGTAGTTTAGAATGGAAACGTTTCGTATTACCCCTTCGTTTTGACTATCGTGGGGTAATAAGAAACATCGTAATGGAGTAATAAGAAATATATTCTTTTTTGTTGCATATTGATTTGAGTAGTGATGTTACTTTTAAATTTGACTTTTTAAAAGTGACTGATATAAAGCTGTAGAAATGGCAAGTTGCAGAAATATTAAATGCCAGATACGCAAATAGTCCACAGGGCACTGGTCTATGTTTTAAGTGATGCCTAACAGGCTGAATTCTCGTACATAGTAAAGCTATGTACGAGAATTCAGCTGAGACGTCTAATTTTTTTCCCTGCGGAAATTCTTTAAAGTGATTCCTAACAGAATGCGCGAACAGAAAAATCTTTTGAGCTTCGGACTGACTAAACATGGTTGGTTTAAGTAAGTAATAATTTAAGGGACAATGTCGCCATTTACTTTCAAAACAGATATTAACTCACAACTTATCTCAAAATTATAAATAATAAGATGAAAAAATTTCCATTAAAGAATTAGTACCCGGCAATTTTTTTTTCTGTAGCTTAAAAAAATGTTTGAAAGTTAATGGCAATCAAACAAGTTTCGTGGCTAATCGGGCAAAAAGGAGTTTTTTGTTTCCCTCATATTTTTCCGTGGGTAGCCTGAAAGCTTAACCTCACGGGGGTCCAAGATCTAATGGACACCTAATAAGTGAGAAAACTATAGCAAGAAGCGCCATCTACCGAGATACGAGAGAAACAAAAAACCAAAAGCAGGTGAAACACTGCTATACAATATCGATCAATGACAGTGAGCGTCAATGAACGGAATTTTTAAGTTAAATAATACTAACAAACGTGAAATTTCGTACCCGTGAATTTAAAAATCAAACAAGTTTCGTGGCTAATCGATTAGCCACGAAACTTGTTTGATTTTTAAATTCACGGGTACGAAATTCCACGTTTGTTAATGGCAATATTCAAGTATTTTTTGTAAGGAAAAAGTTAGGCGTCTCGGCCAAATAAGACTATGTACGAAATTCAGTAAGTTAGTAATCACTTGAAAAATAGACCGGTGTACTGTGGACTACTTGAGTTAGATGCCATTTAATATTTTTGTAACTTGCCATTTCTACAGTTTTTCATAGGTCACTTTTGTCAAATTTAAGAGCAACTTCACTAAGTTGCCCCTTTACTATGTTTTTTATTACCCTACGATCGATGGTCAAAACAAAATGGTAATAAGAAACATTTGACAACAAATTTAAGTATTAAAACTGAAAATAAAGTGTTTCCTTCAGACAAAAAAATAAATTATCTGAAATGTTCTGCTTGGGAAAGATATCTTTAAAAAAGAGCACAAAAGTGCTAAAACTATATTAATATTGTAGTAGAAAAATTTCAAAGGTTTTTTTTTAGATATCTCAAATGACAAAAGACAAAATGCAAGAGTAGCAAAAAAATATTTTCTATTACCTATTACCCCATCTTCCCCTATGTCAAATTAATGGGTTCCGCTAGAGACTGATAAATCTTCTTCCATCTGTCCCTGGTTCCGCTCAACACTGCTGTGACCTGTGCAGCCAGCGCTAGCCAAATGGCGCGGAATTTAATAGAAGCTCGCTAAACCACAATCGCGCACGTTCTACGTACGTCAAAATTCTATCTATGTTAACCGTCCGTGATTTTGCGCCGTTCCACGGAAGCCGTTAACGACACGTGATATTTAAATGTCAACAGTGTCGAATTGCGTGTGTCGTCGGCCATTTTTGGCACGCCGCAGGACTATCTATTATGTGCTAAAATGAAGCTCGATTGACGTCAAAGTAAGTAAGTAACGTTTAGTGGCGTAGCGACCTAACCCTGGGCCCAAGTTTTTCGCCGGCCTCCCTTTAACTAACCGAACTTAACCTTAGCTAAAAGTTTCGTAGTAGGAAACAGACTTTAAAAGAAAATGCAAACCTCTTATTGAAGCTATTTGCTAAGGTATTTATTAAGGCGACAGTATCCTGTTAAAAGCTCTGTCGCCAGTCACATATCTTTTCTCCCGAGTATGAGAAAAGAGCTCGGCCTGCAGGCCCTTAGATCTCTGATAAGGAGTTTGGTAAGACACTCTGCGATGCCCACCATGATCAACCTCCTCGTGTCCAAGAATGCCCATAAAGTCCCAGAGGATATCAACATTGTTGTATCCTGCCAGGGTTTTTAGTACATTCAGCTAAAATAAAAAAAACCAGGGTTCATCTGGCCCGGATGATAGCACCCTGTAAGGGCTCCTGCCTAGGATCACAGGTGAAGAAGATGCTGCCTTGTAGTACCGGCGGTAGAATCGTCAAAATCTAGGGGAAAAAAACCTTGGGTTAGGGGTTGGGGCATCAAACTAACTCTCTGATACCCGGAAAAAACATACACTGTTAAAAAACCCAATCAAACGCCTCGGAAAGAAAAGTTAAACCTAAGACGAACCAAGCAAAGAAACAGGAATATGATTTTTGGTACATGGAACGTGCAAGGAATGGGTCGAAAATTTAATGAAATAGTACATGAGTGCAGCAGAATGAAGGTAGACCTTGCTGTACTAACAGAAACGAAAAAGAAAGGAAAAGGATCTGAAAACCTAGGACAATATGACCAGTTCTATAGCGGAGTGGCAAAATAAAAACATGCTCAACAAGGCGTTTATATTTTAGTCAACAAAAGATTTAGAAAATTTCTCACCACATGGGAAGCAGTAAATGAAAGGCTAATTAAAATGAATATAACAATAAAAGGAATGAGACTTACGATTTTTGGAATCTATGCGTATAATGACGATGCAAATGTAGCCGTGAGACAATTTTTTTGAAGAAATACACAATGAAATATCAGCAGTAAGTACATCTAGAGAAATTGTCATATTGGGAGATTTAAATAGTAGAACCGATAACAGAGTTAATGACCTGACAGTTGGCCAATATGGAGAAGATGTTGTTAATGACAATGGGAACCGGCTAATTACAGTATGTGAGTAATTAGACCTAAAAACCCAAAACGGTTTTTTTTTAACATAAGGAAATACACAAATATACCTGGACGAAACCCTCACAAAACCTGAAATCCGTCATTGATTATCTTATCACTGAACAAAAGACAAAACTAAAAATTCAAGATGTCAGAACAAAGCGTGAATCAACATGTGGAAGTGATCACTATTTTCTGGAGTCCAAACTTCTCTTTCCTTATCTATCAAGGCCGAAGCCTGCATCAACAACATCTTGATGATACAGTGATTAAAGAAATTGATCACTGTAAATATAATCTACTAAGCCTAGAACATGACAGCGTAAAAAACTTATGCAAAAAGAGACTGAACGAAAAACTTAATACAAGTTCAGGTGAAACCCCAGATGAAGAATACAAATGTATTACATTAAGCATCCATCAAGCTGCAAAAGAAGTACTAGGATTAGTTGAAGAAACTTCTAAAAGAAGAAAAGCATACTGGTGGGATGCTGAGATTGAAAGAGAAATAGAGGAGAAAAGGAAATTATATCACACCTACTTATCCCAAAAGACAGATAAAAGCAGAGAAGAATACAAAATCGCGCAATCAAAGTTGAGAGGAATGATCAGTGCCAGAAAATAGATTCTTATTTAGGCGGTAGGAGAAGTACCGAAAGCTGGAAAACTATAAGATCGATTAAAAAAGAAACATGCAGAGATATCATTTCACCAATAATAGACAAAGAATGGGGTGAGCATTTAAAAAAACTTTTAACTGGAGATAGAGCCGAATTTAAGAAAGAAGAAAGAGACAATATAATTAGAACGATGGGATCTCCAGTACTCCTCACAATCTCTGAGGTCAAAAACGTGTGCACAACCTTAAAAAGCGGTAAATCTGCCCGACCCGGAAATATCCCAGCCAAACTTATTAAATATGGCACTGAAGAACTGTTTTGGAGATTAGGAATCTTTTCCAAAAATATGAAACTGTAGTACCAACTGAGTGGAAAACGTCATATATATCAACAATACAAAAAAAGTAAGAAAAGATATATGTGACAATTATAGAGGTATATATGTGACTATTACGCTAAACAGAATATACGGTAAAATAATAAGAAATAAAGTGGATAGCGAATATAAAAACATGGAGGCAGAAGAACAAGCCGGTTTCAGGGCGGGTAGAACGACTTTAGATCATCTCTTTTGTATAAATCAATTTATTAAAAAGAAAATGGCATACGGACAAGAGCTGCATCTGCTTTACGTCGATTTGCAGAAAGCATATGATAGTATTCCACTAAATCTACTTTGGAAAGCGTTGGAAAACACAAACAAGCGTACAACTAATTAAGGCCATCAAAGAGTTATGCCGCAATACTAAGGCAAAAGTTAAAATAAAATCAAAACTAACCAAAGGCTTTCAACTAAATAAAGGTCTTAAACAAGGTTGCTGTATCTTGCCTACGCTCTTCAAGATATACTTGGAACAAGTCCTTAAAGTATGGAAGAGAAAATGCCAAAACATGGGAATTCCGTTGGACGAAACCACCTTGTATACTTTATGTTTCGCCGATGATCAGATAGTAGTGGCTCAGGATTATGACGACCTCAAATATATGGCACGAAGACTAATAGAAGAGTACAATAAGTGGGGACTAGAGGTTAATCTCAATAAGACAGAGTATATGTGTATCGGTGGAACGAAACAGGATTTAATCTTAAATACTGGGCAGCGAATTCAGTCCCGTGATGAGTATAAATACTTAGGTCCAAAAATTACAGCTGACGGAACATTAAACAAAGCTATAAAAGATCGAAACGTACAACGAAGAAAAGCAATAACTTTATTAGATGAAATAATTTGGGACCAAAGTATATCAAAACATAACAAAAAGCTTATATATAACACCATTGTAAAAAGTATTATAACATACGGCTCAGAAGTATGGCCAAGAATAGAACAGAAAAAATGCTTTCCGTTACGGAGATGGACTATTGGAGAAGAGGAGCAGGGAAATCAAAAAGAGAAAGAGTTACAAATCAAAGAATAAGAGAAATTATGACAGTGAGTGAACGTACTCTAGTGGATGATATAAGAACAAAACAACTGATGTGGTACGGACATGCACAAAGAATGAATGATGAAAGACTACCTAAACAAATACTACAACGGAAACCAACTGGCCAAAGAAAACGAGGACGGCCAAGGAGAAGCTGGAGAGAAGGAATACACAGTGAAATAAGAATAAGAGGCCCAGATGATGAATTATGGGCAAACAGAAACGATTGGAGATTGGGTATCGGAAGACGTAGAACGTTGTGAAACCGATAAATATATATATATATATATATATATATATATATATATATATATATATATATATATATATATATATATATATATATATAGCTATAAGTGCAGAGCTTACTCTGGCCGATTTGATGTTGGACAGTGCTGCTCTACTATCTGAGCATATGTAAATGTATTTTTCTGACATAGACATTTGTTAACTTATTGTTCTCAATTCCAAACCGATGCCGTGGAGACGGTGATAACATGGTCTGGTTGAACTGTGACGAAATGTCTTTCTTCCATATAGACCGGTAGACGTTTTCGTCCCGTCATGGACATATTTTTTTACAAGCTTTTATTTAGCTTCAGATGTTCTGTCTAACTAACTAACTATCAAATCTTGTGAAGCGTTTTTGACACACTTCCCATTATCCGATTTGAATGAAATTTGGTACACACATAGTGGTCCCATGACAATACAACATTAAGAAAAAAATATCCTCCCACCCCTACCCCCACCCCTTCTAAAGAAAAATGTGTTTTTGACACACTTCCCTTTATCCGATTTGGATGAAATTTGGTATACATATAGTGATCCGATGACAATACAATATCAAGAAAAAAATATCCTCTCACCCCTAACCCCACCCTCTTTTATAGAAAAATGAGTTTTTGACACACTTCCCATTATCCGATTTGGATGAAATTTGGTATTCACATAGTGGTCCGATGACAATACAACATTTAAAAAAATATCCTCCCACCCCTACCCCCACCCCCTTCCATAGAAAATGCGTTTTTGACACCCTTCCCATTATCCAATTTGGATGAAATTTGGTACACATATAGTGGTCTGATGACAATACAGCATTGAACAAAAAATCTTACCACTCCTACCCCCATCCCCATCTATAGAAAAATGCGTTTTTGACACACTTCCCATTATCCGATTTGGATGAAATTTGGTATACATATAGTGGTCCGATGACAATACAACAATAATGAAAAATTGTTCTCCCACCCTACCCCCCACCCCTTCCATAAAAAATGCGTTTTTGACACACTTCACTTCAAATGACTCTTATAAAATTTGGTATATGCATAAAGGTCCGATGGCAATATAGCCCAAACAAAAAATATATTTCTACCTCTACCCCCACCCTCTCTTTCCCCAATAGAAAAATGAGTTTCCAAACAACTCACGATCAGCGATTTCATTATAATCTAGAATAAACTCTTCTGTTCTGTTTTTGAACAAATATTTTCATTTAATAGAGTAGATAGCTGAGACTAAAAAGTAGAAAATAAATTGGTAAAATTTTTTTTTAAGTCACAAGCTTTTATAAAATGCACTAAAAATTAAAAAATAATTTTCTAACATTCTAATTATAAAAGCGATGGCCGCAAATCAAAGCATAAGTTAATCTAAATTTGTGATCTAAACACACAAAGAATATTCAACATAGCAGGTCATCAATGATATGGTTGATGTGCCGCAATACTATGCCATTGGCATACCTATGTCAAAGAAATGCTGGGGTATCTTGGGTCGGGTTGTCAGTTTGAATACTGTAGTCAGGCAAGCCACGCTGAGAAAGGAAATGCCTATTTCCGAAACACCGGTGTCCGTGGTTGACTTTACCACTTTGAAATTACCATTTATACTTTGCTAACTCACTGTTTTTGGTTGCGAAACGATGCCGTGTAGACCGTGATAGCATTTCTGACAAGTATTGGTGGAATTTCACCAGTCTCTAGAAAACTCTTTTAATATTAACGTGTAAAATCATTTAGATCTGTGTCCTATAAATTTTATCCATCAGGTTACTACGAAAATGGAAGAATTTTTCGAGGGAAACCTTATTTTGCTTGTGTAGGAATACCTCCTCTACCACTGTGGTCAGAGACAACATTTTTTCGTCAGAATCACTCGAATCATACATAGTCACTGCTCACTGCTCAGCGAATCGTGTACACAACTGAACTACAAAAAACGAGCGACAATGCTCGAATATAAGAGGAAACACGAAACTCGATGCAAGTACGCGGTGCGCCGCGTTTGCAATGGACGGACCTCCTTCGAGAAAAGTGCGCCGCGCCGCTCTGCCCCACCGACCTAGTGGACGCTCAGCTTTAGAGTGCGTCTGAAAATAAAAGACGAATGTAAGGTGATGGAAAAAGCAAAATTACCCTAGGTAAATGTCGCTTTATGTATTTTCGAACGCATGATGATATAGTTTACTTAAGTGACCATGTGCGAAAATATATAACACGAAACAAGAAACACAATAAACATTTTAATTTAAGCGCTAGTGCGCAATCGCGGGTGATTCGCCGCGCTCCTGACTGCGGCGAATTAGGCGCACTCCGGGTCATCGCGTTTTTGATTTTTAAACGCGGATGTGTGACGTCATCGTTTTGACCGTGATAATTTTCAAACGATTTTGGGCTAGCCCTGGTATAACTTTTACCATAGGGTGACAATTTTCAAACACACCCTTACAAGATGACCTACCAGGCACAAAGGCACTACGGTCCATATTTGAAAAGGTATTTAAAACATTTATAGAGAAGTGCCTGCCTCTTGACCTATTTTTTCTATTTAAATAAGGCTTAACCATCGCACATTTTAACCCAAGAAGAGCCGTGGTTCTTCTCTGTTTTAACCATCGATGCAACGTCTCAGACTCTTTATAATATTATTTTATATCTGAAAACGGTTCTATTTTTGTATGTTACACTCCATTTTTTACTTATTCCCAAAATAAACGTTCGCCTACACGCCCATGCCTATTTTATTTTTCCAAAGAAAATTGTTATCATCAATGGGATAACAAAGGAAAACATAGAATCCAACTCGGGAAATCGAAATTCTGAGGCTGAAATTTACCGACTCCATTAACGCTTTGGCAGCGTTTGATGATTCGAAACCTACCTATTCAATGATTTTAAATCGCTTTAAAAAATTTAAGGGCCCACACTACACATGGGTTTGCAAGGGTTCGGCAATTCCGTACTTTTAATGAAAGTGTAAAACCAATTTTAATAACTTTTATTTTTTTGTCTAGTCAAAACTCTAGGGCGATGTTTTTGTCTCTAACAAAAATATGAAGTTTTACCCGGCTCTTCTCTGGTTTTACCCCCTGAAAAATAGCTCCATTGCCATAGGACTATTATCTGAGGGTACGGCACATAGTGTATCGATATGGGAAAAAAAGTGGACATCTGGGTATAAAGTCAACATTGAAAAGTTCTTTTTTGTTTCATCATCACAAATTGGCAATACCCTAGGCTATGTTGGTTCGCATTATTATTATTTTTTTAACTTTAAATTTTCAAATAAATTTAATTAAAACTGGCCCGTCCGTGAGTCAAAAATTTATGCAAAAAAGTTGCTCATTTAAAAAAAAATTACTACAAAAGTATTAGTTATTTAAAAATAATTTTTTGTATGCATAATCTTTACACCGTTAGCAAGTAGTAGTAGTAGTAGTGTGGGGGTTGACCCGCAGGTCTGACGAGTGGGCCAGAGTAGGCCCTTTTTGCCATGCCCCAAGTCTGTCCCTTAACTCACTCTCTGCACTTCCCTTTGATGGTCGGGTAACTCATTGGGCCTTCCTGTTCTCTTTATAAAGTCCAGTAAGTCTGCCCATTTGAGCACGTGCAGTTCTTCCTCGCTCAGAGTTGGCGCTCCGAGTGCCTGTTGTCTCATCCTTGCGTAGGCCTTGCATTCTGCCACAAGGTGTCTTGATGTCTTTTCTTTCTGTCCACGCTTAAACTCAAATAGTAGGTGGTAGACACTTTTTACTCATTGGGCGTCGACCGGTGAGATACCACCATGCCAGAAGTGAGTAGCGCTAAGTGGTATCACCACGTTCCGCTACTGCGCTGGCAGTCCGGTTCCAACAATGAGTAACAGATAGCATGATGGCGCTTCCAGGATCAAAATATTCCGGAGGTAAAATACCCGACCACTCGGATCTCCGGGCGTCGGGTGATCCTGGGGGTCCTTCATGCAAAGATATTAAAAGAAGACCAAAAACTCAACTCAGAATTGATTTTAGCAATATAAGAGGATTAAGTACCAACATGAATTCAGTTCACCAACATCTTGAAGAACAAAGACCTGACATCCTTGTTCTCACTGAAACTAAAATCAGTTCTGCAACACCTATTGTGAACTATCTTTATCCCGGCTATGACCTACACCACCGATTTCGACATAATTTTGGGATCTGTGTGTACATTAAAAATGACCTTTCATGTCATCGAGAGGAGAAGCTAGAACCAGCGAACCTCGATATCATATGGCTGAAATTCACCTCAAAGTCATCGACCAAGTTCATTTGCTGCCTCTACCGACCGCCAAGTAACACCGAGTATCAAAACTTTTTTGCGACATTATCCGAAAACTGTGATAATATACAGTCTAACTATCCACATGCGGAAATTGTTTTTTTGGCCGACTTCAACGTCCACAATATACCCTGGCTAAAACACCACAACAAAACAGATAACGAAGGCAGGGAAGCAGAAGCTTTTGCCATAAGTTGTGGTCTAACGCAGCTTGTCGATGAACCTACCCGTATCTCAGAAAGGGGTGAATTTGCAGCGCTTTTAGACTTGTTCCTAACTACAAATCCTGACTTGTACACAACTCAAGTAGATTCCCCACTTGGTTCATCCGATCATAAACTTATAAGAACAAAGTGCGAAATGTTCATACCGCCAAGCCAACAATCACTTCCTCGTAAAATGTGGCACTATAAATCGGCAAAATGGAATGACCTTAAACAGTTTTACCTGGATTTTCCATGGCAAGAAGTTTGCTTTAAAACAGCTGATCCCACTATTTGCTGTAATGAAATAACAAAGGTAATCTTATCTGGAATGGATGCATATATCCCACATACAATAAAAAGCAGAGCTAATGCAAAACCTTGGTTCAACAGCCAGTGTCAAACGGCTGTACAGAAAAAACACAGAGCATATAACCGTTGGAAACGACAACAAACCGCTCAAAACCACACAGAATTTATAGAAGCCAGAAATAGTTGCAAAATTACTATTGACGCCGCCAAAGAAACATACAATCAAATAATAAAAAACAGATTGCTGAATTGTCCAAGTAGTTCTAGGTCCTTTTGGTCTCTTGCAAAAGCCGTTGGATCAAACATTACCAAGTCATCCATACCACCACTTACAGATAAAAATACTCACTCAGCCACAACATCAGAGGAAAAAGCCAATATGCTGGCCAAAATCTTTTCCTCCAACTTAAACCTAACAGTGCCAAATGGAAAAACTCCACCGTTCATTGAAAGGGTTTCCCACAGTATGCCAGAGGTACCCTTTTGTCACAGAGAAATACGAAAATCCCTTAAAAAGTTGGATACAAACAAAGCAATGGGTTCAGATGGCATTCCCGCGATAGTACTCAAAAATTGTGCCAACGAACTCACCTCAACTTTCGCTAAATTATTCAATTTATCTTACAGGCAAGGAGTATATCCATCATCATGGAAGTCTGCCGCAGTACAACCTATTCCAAAGAATGGAAAAAAGACAGATCCGTTAAACTATAGACCAATTGCTCTACTTCCGGTGATATCAAAAGTGATGGAAGGAGTTGTGAACAATCACCTAACCAAGTACTTGGAAAAGTACAAACTTATCAACGACAAGCAATACGGATTTCGAAAATATAGGTCAACTGGCGATTTACTTACATACGTCACTCATTTATGGCAAAAAGCGATTGAGTTACGGGGCGAAACAAGAACAATTGCCTTAGATATATCAAAAGCATTCGATAAAGTCTGGCATGAAAATCTGCTCAACAAGCTTAAAGCAATGGGATTGTCGCCGAAACTTTGCACTTGGTTTGAAAGTTACCTTAAGGATAGATCCATTTATGTTGCACTGGATGGCCGGAACTCCAACTCTTACCAAATAAATGCTGGTGTGCCACAGGGAGCTATCCTTTCGCCAACACTTTTTCTGATTTACATAAATGACCTCATAGATAAAACAGTAAATCCACTTTATTGCTTTGCAGATGATGGCAATGTAGTCTCCTCAGTCATACCACCCACTCAGTGTCTATCCGCACGTGAATTCCATCATCTTAGACAAACTCAAATATCGCAGATAAATAACGACCTGGAGATAATAGAGGACTGGGGCAACAAAAACCTTGTACAGTTCAACGCGCGGAAAACCCAAGCAGCTCTGTTTTCAAAAAAGACCAGCACCGGTGAGCCAAACATCATGCTATCTGGAAGTGCTGTCACATTGCAGAGCCAGTTGAACATCTTAGGAGTCACTGCAGAGACCAACATGTCTTGGCACAGTCACGTACAAGACATCTGTATACACCAAGCCAACTGCTGACACTCTACAAAGCCCAGATTCGACCAACTATGGAGTACTGCTCACATATATGGAGTGCGGCACCCAAACATACCTTAATGCTTTTGAAGACCGTGCAAAAACGAGCTATCAAGCTGATCAATGACCCCGCACTTACCCGTAGTTTGGATAGTCTCGAACATCGAAGAACTGTGGGCGATCTATCTCTCGTCTACAGGTATTATCACGGAAAATGCTCTGAAGAGTTGGCACGTATGATCCCCCCGGGAGTAGCACCTACTAGGCGAACACGTCAAACAGACGGTAACCATCAATTTACTGTCAAAATAGAGGCACCAAGAACCTCATTATATCAGAATTCATATCTCTGGAGAACAGCATCGCTGTGGAATAAACTTCCTGCGACAGTTTTCCCTGCAGGCTACAACCTGAACCGTTTCAAAACTAACACACACCAACATTTCCGCGCACTGGCCGCTTCTCGAGCGTGATAGGGACCTCCTTGCGAGTGCGCTTAACCGTAAAAAAAAAAAAAAAAAAAAAACAGGCTGGACAGGTAGGGTCATTCTCGACTCCTATACGTGTCATGTGCCTCCTCAACCGGTTATGTTCGGTTAGAGTACCTATCAGCAGTCCGAGGTCTTTTCGTGTCCGTCCCAGCATCCATCTAATTCTGGACACCTTTAGTAAAGTATTTCTGTAATTTTGTTGAAAAATAATGCAATAAGTATGTACACGGGTAACGCTTTTCTTTCTTTAAATTTTTTTTTTCAAAGTTAACGTTTCCGTGGACTTTAAAAAAATGTTTAAATTTTGTATTTGTTAATATTTGCTATTCATAGAAAAATACTCTGCCAATATATGGGCCCCTAAGCTCACACTAGGTACTATAGTTATAGTGTACGTGTGAGCTAATATAACTAAAAACTGAAATATATTTTATTCAACTCCACACTAAATTATCTTTTGCTTGATACCACACAAGCCATGTTTTGACTTAAACTCAAATTTTTGAAATCCACCCCCACCCTTAAAAAAAACAAAAACTAAAATGTATTTTGTTAAACTCCGGACTCAATTACCTTTCGTTTGATATCACACACGCCATATTTTCACTTAAACTCTAATTTTTTAAATATACCCCCACCCTTTTTGTAAAATAAATTAAAATGTATTTTGTTTAACTCCAGACTTAATTACCTTTCGTTTGATATTACACACGCCATATTTTCACATAAACTCTAATTTTTTAAATCTATTCCCACCCTTTTATTTGGTTTGTGTTCGGTGGATTTTGTTCATTTTTAAATGGAACCATCTCGACCCAAGACCCAGTTACCAAATTTCATTGAAATCGGCCAAGCGGTTTTTGAGTTATGCGCGTAGGTCGTTACAGACAGACAGACAGACAGACAGACAGACAGACAGACAGACAGACAGACAGACAGACAGACAGACAGACAGACAGACAGACAGACAGACAGACAGACAGACAGACAGACAGACAGACAGACAGACAGACAGACAGACAGACAGACAGACAGACAGACAGACAGACAGACAGACAGACAGACAGACAGACAGACAGACAGACAGACAGACAGACAGACAGACAGACAGACAGACAGACAGACAGACAGACAGACAGACAGACAGACAGACAGACAGACAGACAGACAGACAGACAGACAGACAGACAGACAGACAGACAGACAGACAGACAGACAGACAGACAGACAGACAGACAGACAGACAGACAGACAGACAGACAGACAGACAGACAGACAGACAGACAGACAGACAGACAGACAGACAGACAGACAGACAGACAGACAGACAGACAGACAGACAGACAGACAGACAGACAGACAGACAGACAGACAGACAGACAGACAGACAGACAGACAGACAGACAGACAGACAGACAGACAGACAGACAGACAGACAGACAGACAGACAGACAGACAGACAGACAGACAGACAGACAGACAGACAGACAGACAGACAGACAGACAGACAGACAGACAGACAGACAGACAGACAGACAGACAGACAGACAGACAGACAGACAGACAGACAGACAGACAGACAGACAGACAGACAGACAGACAGACAGACAGACAGACAGACAGACAGACAGACAGACAGACAGACAGACAGACAGACAGACAGACAGACAGACAGACAGACAGACAGACAGACAGACAGACAGACAGACAGACAGACAGACAGACAGACAGACAGACAGACAGACAGACAGACAGACAGACAGACAGACAGACAGACAGACAGACAGACAGACAGACAGACAGACAGACAGACAGACAGACAGACAGACAGACAGACAGACAGACAGACAGACAGACAGACAGACAGACAGACAGACAGACAGACAGACAGACAGACAGACAGACAGACAGACAGACAGACAGACAGACAGACAGACAGACAGACAGACAGACAGACAGACAGACAGACAGACAGACAGACAGACAGACAGACAGACAGACAGACAGACAGACAGACAGACAGACAGACAGACAGACAGACAGACAGACAGACAGACAGACAGACAGACAGACAGACAGACAGACAGACAGACAGACAGACAGACAGACAGACAGACAGACAGACAGACAGACAGACAGACAGACAGACAGACAGACAGACAGACAGACAGACAGACAGACAGACAGACAGACAGACAGACAGACAGACAGACAGACAGACAGACAGACAGACAGACAGACAGACAGACAGACAGACAGACAGACAGACAGACAGACAGACAGACAGACAGACAGACAGACAGACAGACAGACAGACAGACAGACAGACAGACAGACAGACAGACAGACAGACAGACAGACAGACAGACAGACAGACAGACAGACAGACAGACAGACAGACAGACAGACAGACAGACAGACAGACAGACAGACAGACAGACAGACAGACAGACAGACAGACAGACAGACAGACAGACAGACAGACAGACAGACAGACAGACAGACAGACAGACAGACAGACAGACAGACAGACAGACAGACAGACAGACAGACAGACAGACAGACAGACAGACAGACAGACAGACAGACAGACAGACAGACAGACAGACAGACAGACAGACAGACAGACAGACAGACAGACAGACAGACAGACAGACAGACAGACAGACAGACAGACAGACAGACAGACAGACAGACAGACAGACAGACAGACAGACAGACAGACAGACAGACAGACAGACAGACAGACAGACAGACAGACAGACAGACAGACAGACAGACAGACAGACAGACAGACAGACAGACAGACAGACAGACAGACAGACAGACAGACAGACAGACAGACAGACAGACAGACAGACAGACAGACAGACAGACAGACAGACAGACAGACAGACAGACAGACAGACAGACAGACAGACAGACAGACAGACAGACAGACAGACAGACAGACAGACAGACAGACAGACAGACAGACAGACAGACAGACAGACAGACAGACAGACAGACAGACAGACAGACAGACAGACAGACAGACAGACAGACAGACAGACAGACAGACAGACAGACAGACAGACAGACAGACAGACAGACAGACAGACAGACAGACAGACAGACAGACAGACAGACAGACAGACAGACAGACAGACAGACAGACAGACAGACAGACAGACAGACAGACAGACAGACAGACAGACAGACAGACAGACAGACAGACAGACAGACAGACAGACAGACAGACAGACAGACAGACAGACAGACAGACAGACAGACAGACAGACAGACAGACAGACAGACAGACAGACAGACAGACAGACAGACAGACAGACAGACAGACAGACAGACAGACAGACAGACAGACAGACAGACAGACAGACAGACAGACAGACAGACAGACAGACAGACAGACAGACAGACAGACAGACAGACAGACAGACAGACAGACAGACAGACAGACAGACAGACAGACAGACAGACAGACAGACAGACAGACAGACAGACAGACAGACAGACAGACAGACAGACAGACAGACAGACAGACAGACAGACAGACAGACAGACAGACAGACAGACAGACAGACAGACAGACAGACAGACAGACAGACAGACAGACAGACAGACAGACAGACAGACAGACAGACAGACAGACAGACAGACAGACAGACAGACAGACAGACAGACAGACAGACAGACAGACAGACAGACAGACAGACAGACAGACAGACAGACAGACAGACAGACAGACAGACAGACAGACAGACAGACAGACAGACAGACAGACAGACAGACAGACAGACAGACAGACAGACAGACAGACAGACAGACAGACAGACAGACAGACAGACAGACAGACAGACAGACAGACAGACAGACAGACAGACAGACAGACAGACAGACAGACAGACAGACAGACAGACAGACAGACAGACAGACAGACAGACAGACAGACAGACAGACAGACAGACAGACAGACAGACAGACAGACAGACAGACAGACAGACAGACAGACAGACAGACAGACAGACAGACAGACAGACAGACAGACAGACAGACAGACAGACAGACAGACAGACAGACAGACAGACAGACAGACAGACAGACAGACAGACAGACAGACAGACAGACAGACAGACAGACAGACAGACAGACAGACAGACAGACAGACAGACAGACAGACAGACAGACAGACAGACAGACAGACAGACAGACAGACAGACAGACAGACAGACAGACAGACAGACAGACAGACAGACAGACAGACAGACAGACAGACAGACAGACAGACAGACAGACAGACAGACAGACAGACAGACAGACAGACAGACAGACAGACAGACAGACAGACAGACAGACAGACAGACAGACAGACAGACAGACAGACAGACAGACAGACAGACAGACAGACAGACAGACAGACAGACAGACAGACAGACAGACAGACAGACAGACAGACAGACAGACAGACAGACAGACAGACAGACAGACAGACAGACAGATATATAAAAAAATTTGAAATCGGAGCAACTTTTTTTTTCTCGAAAAAATTAGGATCACAATAGCTCACACTACTATAGTATAGTATATGTGTGAGCTAAAAATGGTTTTATTTCACATGCTCCAGCGGTATTCATTAGCTCACAGTACTACTATACTATAGTAGTGTGAGCTATGGTGATACTACTTTTTTCGAGAAAAAAAAGTTGCTCTGATTTCAAAAAATTTTATATATCTTTGCGTTTCAGATGATTTTGAAACTTTTTTGTCTCGCCGTCTGTCTGTATGTCTGTCTGTCTGTAACGACCAACGCGCATAACTCAACAACCGCTTGCCCGATTTGAATGAAATTTGGTACGTAGCCTGGGTCTTGGGTTGAGATGGTCCCATTTAAAAATTAACAAAATCCTTTGAACGCAAGCCAAATAAAAGAGTGGGGGTACATTTCCAAAATTAGAGTTTATATGAAAATAAGTCTTGTGTGATGGGAGTTTAAAAAAATACATTTAATTTATTTAAGAAAAAAGGGTGGGGGTTGCTTTTAAAAATTAAAGTTTAAGTGAAAATATGGCGTGTGTAATATCAAACGAAAGGTATTTAAGTCTGGAGTTAAACAAAATACATTTTAGTTAAAAAAAGGTGGGGGTAGATTTTAACAATTAGAGTTTAAGTCAAAACATAGCTTGTGTGGTATCAAACGAAAGGTAATTGAATCTGGAGTTGAATAAAATATATTTCAGTTTGTTTTTAGTTTAATTACCTCACACGTACAATATAACTGTAGCACCTAGTGTGAGCTTAGGTGCCCATATATTGGCAGAGTATTTTGCATTAGTTGATAGGGATTCAAACCAAGGTGAATAAACAATTATAATTTTTATACACATTTCACTGTCTTGGCTTGAATCAAGATAAGAATTTATTTATAGCATTGTGATATATACAGAGAAATTGGCAGAAAACAAAAAAATGGAAGATATTTTGCATAATTTGTTAATTTCGTCAGACCCGTTATTTTCATCGATTCGACAAAAATACGGTTGGAAAAAATACTCTGCCAATATATGGTGTACGTGTGGGCTAATATAACTAAAAACCGAAACATACTTTATTTAATTCCAGACTTTCGTTTGATACCACAGAAGCCATGTTTTGGCCTAAACTCTAATTTTTGAAATCTACCCTCACCCTTTTAAAAAAAACTAAAATGTATTTTGTTTAACTCCAGTCTCAAGTACCTTTCGTTTAATATCACACACGCTATATTTTCACTTAAACGCTAATTTTTGAAATCTAACCCCACCCTTTTACTTGGCTTGCGTTTGGTGGATTTTGTTCATTCAGACAGACAGACAGACAGACAGACAGACAGACAGACAGACAGACAGACAGACAGACAGACAGACAGACAGACAGACAGACAGACAGACAGACAGACAGACAGACAGACAGACAGACAGACAGACAGACAGACAGACAGACAGACAGACAGACAGACAGACAGACAGACAGACAGACAGACAGACAGACAGACAGACAGACAGACAGACAGACAGACAGACAGACAGACAGACAGACAGACAGACAGACAGACAGACAGACAGACAGACAGACAGACAGACAGACAGACAGACAGACAGACAGACAGACAGACAGACAGACAGACAGACAGACAGACAGACAGACAGACAGACAGACAGACAGACAGACAGACAGACAGACAGACAGACAGACAGACAGACAGACAGACAGACAGACAGACAGACAGACAGACAGACAGACAGACAGACAGACAGACAGACAGACAGACAGACAGACAGACAGACAGACAGACAGACAGACAGACAGACAGACAGACAGACAGACAGACAGACAGACAGACAGACAGACAGACAGACAGACAGACAGACAGACAGACAGACAGACAGACAGACAGACAGACAGACAGACAGACAGACAGACAGACAGACAGACAGACAGACAGACAGACAGACAGACAGACAGACAGACAGACAGACAGACAGACAGACAGACAGACAGACAGACAGACAGACAGACAGACAGACAGACAGACAGACAGACAGACAGACAGACAGACAGACAGACAGACAGACAGACAGACAGACAGACAGACAGACAGACAGACAGACAGACAGACAGACAGACAGACAGACAGACAGACAGACAGACAGACAGACAGACAGACAGACAGACAGACAGACAGACAGACAGACAGACAGACAGACAGACAGACAGACAGACAGACAGACAGACAGACAGACAGACAGACAGACAGACAGACAGACAGACAGACAGACAGACAGACAGACAGACAGACAGACAGACAGACAGACAGACAGACAGACAGACAGACAGACAGACAGACAGACAGACAGACAGACAGACAGACAGACAGACAGACAGACAGACAGACAGACAGACAGACAGACAGACAGACAGACAGACAGACAGACAGACAGACAGACAGACAGACAGACAGACAGACAGACAGACAGACAGACAGACAGACAGACAGACAGACAGACAGACAGACAGACAGACAGACAGACAGACAGACAGACAGACAGACAGACAGACAGACAGACAGACAGACAGACAGACAGACAGACAGACAGACAGACAGACAGACAGACAGACAGACAGACAGACAGACAGACAGACAGACAGACAGACAGACAGACAGACAGACAGACAGACAGACAGACAGACAGACAGACAGACAGACAGACAGACAGACAGACAGACAGACAGACAGACAGATATATAAAAAAATTTGAAATCGGAGCAACTTTTTTTTTCTCGAAAAAATTAGGATCACAATAGCTCACACTACTATAGTATAGTATATGTGTGAGCTAAAAATGGTTTTATTTCACATGCTCCAGCGGTATTCATTAGCTCACAGTACTACTATACTATAGTAGTGTGAGCTATGGTGATACTACTTTTTTCGAGAAAAAAAAGTTGCTCTGATTTCAAAAAATTTTATATATCTTTGCGTTTCAGATGATTTTGAAACTTTTTTGTCTCGCCGTCTGTCTGTATGTCTGTCTGTCTGTAACGACCAACGCGCATAACTCAACAACCGCTTGCCCGATTTGAATGAAATTTGGTACGTAGCCTGGGTCTTGGGTTGAGATGGTCCCATTTAAAAATTAACAAAATCCTTTGAACGCAAGCCAAATAAAAGAGTGGGGGTACATTTCCAAAATTAGAGTTTATATGAAAATAAGTCTTGTGTGATGGGAGTTTAAAAAAATACATTTAATTTATTTAAGAAAAAAGGGTGGGGGTTGCTTTTAAAAATTAAAGTTTAAGTGAAAATATGGCGTGTGTAATATCAAACGAAAGGTATTTAAGTCTGGAGTTAAACAAAATACATTTTAGTTAAAAAAAGGTGGGGGTAGATTTTAACAATTAGAGTTTAAGTCAAAACATAGCTTGTGTGGTATCAAACGAAAGGTAATTGAATCTGGAGTTGAATAAAATATATTTCAGTTTGTTTTTAGTTTAATTACCTCACACGTACAATATAACTGTAGCACCTAGTGTGAGCTTAGGTGCCCATATATTGGCAGAGTATTTTGCATTAGTTGATATATATTGGCAGAGTATTTTGCATTAGTTGATAGGGATTCAAACCAAGGTGAATAAACAATTATAATTTTTATACACATTTCACTGTCTTGGCTTGAATCAAGATAAGAATTTATTTATAGCATTGTGATATATACAGAGAAATTGGCAGAAAACAAAAAAATGGAAGATATTTTGCATAATTTGTTAATTTCGTCAGACCCGTTATTTTCATCGATTCGACAAAAATACGGTTGGAAAAAATACTCTGCCAATATATGGTGTACGTGTGGGCTAATATAACTAAAAACCGAAACATACTTTATTTAATTCCAGACTTTCGTTTGATACCACAGAAGCCATGTTTTGGCCTAAACTCTAATTTTTGAAATCTACCCTCACCCTTTTAAAAAAAACTAAAATGTATTTTGTTTAACTCCAGTCTCAAGTACCTTTCGTTTAATATCACACACGCTATATTTTCACTTAAACGCTAATTTTTGAAATCTAACCCCACCCTTTTACTTGGCTTGCGTTTGGTGGATTTTGTTCATTTTTAAATGCGACCATCTCGACCCAAGACCCAGCCAAGGTAATAAATTTCATTCAAATCGGGCAAGCGGTTTTTGAGTTATGCGCGTTGGTCCTTACAGACAGACGGACAGACAACGCGACAAAAAAGTTTCAAAATCATCTGAAACGCAAAGATATATAAAAAAATTTAAAATTGTAGCAAGCTTTTTTTTCTCGAAAAAATTAGGATCACCATAGCTTACACTACTATAGTATAGTAGTAGTGTGAGCAAAAATGTTTCACTATATCCAGAAGCGCAGGAATTATTAGATGATATGAATATGGAAGTACGGGATGAATATAATGATTCAGATTAACATTATTTAGAACTAGGTAAAGAAATGCTGTTTTATTTTTAGTAGGCCTTAAATCTGGAATTTTTTTTTGTTTCCAAATAAAATTATACCACAATCTGTGTAAAAATACTCTGCTAATATATGGGCCCCTAAGTTCACACTAGGTACTATAATTGTAATGTACGTGTGAGCTAATATAACTAAAAACTGAAATATATTTTATTCAACTCTAGACTAAATTACGTTTTGTTTGATACCACACAAGCCTTGTTTTGACTTAAAGTCTAATTTTTGAAATCTACCCCCACCCTTAAAAAAAACAAAAACTAAAATGTATTTTGTTTAACTCAATTACCTTTCGTTTGATATCACAACAGACAGACAGACAGACAGACAGACAGACAGACAGACAGACAGCGCAACAAAAAAGTTTGAAATCGGAGCAATTTTTTTTTTGAAAAAATTAGGATCACCATATCTCACACTACTATAGTATAGTGTATGTGTGAGCTAATGAATTAAAAATATTCTATAAAACAAATATTTTCGCTCAATTTTATCAATATTCATGATTATTATATCAATACAAACATTTGCTAATTTAAAATAATTGATGTCCATTTTTTTTCAATTTCGTCACACTGTGCGGCAGTACCTCGCCAAGTTCGCGCTGCCGTACCATCTTTTCTTGAAACATTTCAGCCAGAAAGATATGTATTTAGTCTATGTTTCAGCCCATATTTGACCTATCTAAAACTCTACTTCGGAATGAGCTACGAATCTCAAACTTTGCACAGTCGTAGATCTTCATAGAGTTAACAACCACTCCAAGTTTATAGTAAAGTAGTTACGAAATTTCAAAAAACTTCGAAATTGCTACTTACTGACTCACTCACTTCTCTACTGTACTTTCAGACATGCTACAAAGCTGAAATTTGGCAGACTGATAGAAATTATGACCAAACCCCTGGAAAAAAGCAAAAAACCAGAAAGTTATACTTTACTCCCCTTCCCTATACATGTAAAGTTATGTAAAAGTAACATTGCCCACAGACTGATAGGAACTATAATAAAACTATAGAAAAAAATTAAAACACCCCAAAATTCTTATTTACTTCCCTCCCCTATAAATGTAAAGTTGTGTAAAAGTAACATTGCCCACTTCCAGACCCGCTAGAGAGCTGAGCTTTGGAAGGCCGCTAGTAACTATGATAAAGCTATATAAAAAAATTTTAACATCCCAAAATTATAATTTACTTCCCTTCCCTATAAATGTAAAGTTGTGTAAAAGTAACACAGTCCACTTCAAGAAACGGTAGAGAGCTGAGCCTCTTAAGACTGAAAAATACTATGATAAAACTATAGAAAAAATTTAAAAACAGCAACATTTTAATTTACTATAAATGTAAATTTATATAAAAGTAACATTGTCCACTTTAAGAAATGCTAGAGAGCTGAGCTTTGGAAGGCTGATAGAAACTATGATAAAACCATGGGAAAAATTTAAAAAACCCAAAATTTTCGTTTACTCTCCTTCCCTATAAAAATTAAGTTTTGTAAAAGTAACATTACCCACTTCCAGAAACGCTAGAGAGCTGAGCATTGGAAGACTGATAGGAACTAAGATAAAACAATAGGAAAAAATTTAAAAACACAAAATGTTAATTTACTTCCCTCCCACATACATGTAAAGTTATGTAAAAGTACCATTGTCCAGTTTCAGAAACGTTAGAGAGCTATTGGAAGGCTGATAGGAACTATGATAAAACCATAGGTAAAAATTAAAAAACCTTAACATTTTAAGTAAGGCATTGCAAAAGTTTTGAACAATATTCTGCGTATTTTACTACTTTAAAAACTAAATGTTATCCAATTCCTTTAAAAAATAAGTGAAATCACAACAAAAACATTTTATGTAAAAAAGCCAAGTACGCGAAAATGACATTCCGTAAAAAGAATTGAGATAAAAGTAAAGCCAAGTTCTCCAAAATTTGGTTCGGTTCGGTTGACAGGGCTGTGGAGTTGAAATGACTTAGGCACAGTGCTAAATTGAACATAAAGAAGTTTGGTTGTAATAGCAAAGTTTAAAAAAACATTTCCAAACTAGTAAGAACCTTTCATTTTGAAATTTGTATTGGAGAACTTGGCTTTACTTTTATCTCAATTCTTTTTACGGAATGCCATTTTTGCGAACTTGGCTTTTTTCCATGAACTGTTTTTGTTATGATACTATTTTCAGTTATAATCTTGGACGATTGTGTTTTTGTCATTTACGAAGATGGATAGAAATTCCTCGAGGGGCACAAAAGCGGCGCGTTCGCAGGGCACGTATACACGCTGTATACATGCCTTGACTGCATTCATTGTGCGAAAATGGTGATATTCTGCCATATTTAACATAAATTGCTTTCTTTCTATTGCATTTTATAATTTTTTGACTCACATTACTACTATACTGTAGTAGTGTGAGGTATGGTGATCCTAATTTCAAAATTTTTTATATATCTTTGCGTTTCAGATGATTTTGAAACTTTTTGTGGCACCATCTGTGTGTCTGTCTGTATGTCCGTCTGTAACGACCAACACACATAACTCAAAAACCGCTTGGCCGATTTTAATAAAATTTGGTACCTAGGCTGGGTCTTGGGTCGGGATGGCCTCATTTAAAAATAAATAAAATCCACCGAACACAATCCAAATAAAAGGGTGAGAGTAGATTTCAAAAATTAGAGTTTATTTGAAAATATGGCGTGTGTGATATCAAACGAAAGATAACTGAGTCTGGAGTTAAACAAAATACATTTTTTTTTAAAGAGAGTGGAATAGATTTCAATAATTAGAGTTTAAGAAAAATATGGCGTGTGTGATATCACACGACAGGTAATTGAGTCTGGAGTTAAATAAAATTTTAGTTTTTCTAAAAAATGTGTAGGTAGATTAAAAAAATTAGTTTAAGTGAAAACATGGCCTGTGTGGTATCAAACGAAAGGTAATTGAGTCTGGGGTTGAATAAAATATATTTAAGTTTTTAGGTATGTTAACTCACACGTATACTATAACTATAGTAGTAAGTGTGAGGTTAAATGCCCATATATTGGCAGAGTATTTTATAAAATTTAGCCAAAGCAGGGCTTAATAAGGTAACCAACCAGGGGCGGATCCAGAGGTGCTTCTCGGGGGGGGGGGGGGGGGCACTTTAGTTGACATTCTCTGTTGGTAAAAAACGGTATATATTTTTTTAAGCAGCATTTTATTGAATTAGTCAGTGGTTGTAATTTCGATGATAATAACAATAGACACTTTCATGCGCCGCAAGCAAAAATTTTGAATTTTTATTAGCAAAAACCGAGGGGTGATCAGCTGAACCAAATTTGTACACCATCCTACAGGACTTTAATAAATTCTTGGTCCTGTAGTGTCCTGTATAGTCCTATACATGTCCTGTATAGTCCTGTACAAGCCCTGTATAGTCCTGCCTGTAGGGTCCTGTATAGTCCGGTGGCTGAAAAGGCGCCCATAAAAAATAAAAAGGTCATCACGTCTTAAATCTAGTTTTTTTAAGAGAGCCGATTTGTCTTTGCCGACCATATAGTACTTAATCATGCTTAGGGCACCCTTTAGGCGCCAGTACCCTCGGGGTCCTGTATTGTCCTGTGGAGTCCTGTAAAGTCCTGTGGAAGTCCTGTGTAGGGCTGTGGAGTCCTGTGGAAGTACTGTATATTCCTGTGGGTTCCTGTACAAAAATTTGTACACCTACTGTGGGCAGCTGATCACCCCTCGGCAAAACATTACTTTTTACTCATTTTCTGTATATTCAAAAAATTCTCGGGGGGGGGGGGGGGTAAGTACCCCTAGTGCCCCCCCGCCACTGTAACCAACAATTTTTAATTTGTTTGAAAACAACTCTCTCAAACACATTTTTTTTAAATTTATTTTTCTGCATAACTAAAACCTATGTATTCAAAGATAAATTTTGTATAAAACTGGCAATTATAATAAACTATAGTTTTTGTAAATAGGTACGTATTTACCATTCCCAAAAATAAAAATAAAAATTTAACATAAATAAATAAATTTTAATTTTTTTTTAGAGTAATGACAAAATTCGTTTTACAGGTTAAATAAATTAGCTGCCTATATTTCCAAATTTCAATATTAAAGGATAATTTGATAAAAATAAATATCAATAAATAATATTCAACTAAAAGCAAAATATTTGCAAATTGAAGGTCACTACACAGGTAAAAATAGGTAAACAACTATATTTTCGTTTATACATAAAATGTGTTATCGGAAAAAAAATAAAGACGTCCTGTATAAATGAGCTTCCCCATTTTAAAAAAAAATAAAAAAAAAATCTGGACAATTGCAAAATTTTCGAGAAAAAGTGGAAAAAATGCTAGTTAGGTACGACATTTTCCCTACGAGCGTGCGTAAATGAAAGTGCAAATACTTTTGTCATGCCATCGTCATTTTTTGCCCCATATAGTTATAACGTAACCTGTTCGTTTTCTGATTGTTATAAATATACTAGCTATTAGGTAACCTTAATATTTACATTTAAAGAATTTTTGTGGTATTTTGTGTTAGTTTAAAAAATTTATATTTACATGTTAAATATTTTTGTTTGTATTAAATACACTATTAAGGACAAAAAACATACAGAATTGAATTGAATTGAATTTAGAAAATCTTTCAGATAGCAATATATAAACTAAAAAGAGCTATATTAAGGCTATTCCTAATTACTAAGTTCTAATTATTGCGATAGAACTTAAAGAGCTCATGGGATTAAGTACCACGGCGCCGGCGGTTCAAATCGAATCATTAATATTATTTAATTAGGATTTAATCATATTTGTATGATTTTCTAAATTTATTTTAATGAAATAAAATAAATTAAACTAACCAAAATACTGAAAATCTAAAATCTAACTAAAACAAATAAACTACGCAAAAGTTAATTATTTTCATTGTCCAAAATCTTCATCTCATGAACTGCCATCGTCAGTTATGACGAGAGAAGCGACGTCCGAAACATCAATAGCTGTTTCAATGGTTTTGCAAACTTTTTCTAAAAGCATTGTTTTGGCATCAGAAAGTCATATTTTTGTCATTATTACAGTTTTTATTGAAATTGCGCTCTGCAGTTACTACAGCTTGGACTGAAGTTCGTAGATTTCCGTGACTATTTATTTATCTGAGAATATGTTGATACTTTTAAATATCTACTTTACAAAATATTTTGACTACTTGTCAGAAAGTTGATAGAAAGACAGGCTTGCAACTGCCAACTGCAATCTGGGGCCAGCAATGATTTTCGATGCTATTTTCTGTCAACTTTATAGCAGAAAAATAAAAAAGAAAGCAAAGGGACTTGGGGTAAAGTATATTATATTATATATTCAAAATTAACCAAAATTATTAGGTTTTATCTGATTTTCTCACAAACCAAGTATTTTAAAGAAAGCGCATAAATTACTTTATTATAAGAAATGAAATTATCTTTCAAACGGTGTATCATTTGACTGGGTCCAGTTAATAATTAGTATTTCATTTGCGTTCAAATGTTGGGCTTATAAGTTATTAGAGAAAAATGTCACAAACAATTTTCTAAATAGAATTAAATGATAAATCAAAGAGAATGAAATCTATTTATTCATTCAACTAGTGAAGCGACAGCGAATCAAGAAAACCAAGTTCATGGCGGTAAGAAAACGTCTACCGGTCTATAAGGAAGAAAGACATTTCGTCACAGTTCAACCAGACCATGCTATCACTGTCTCCACGACGTCGGTTCGGAACCTAAAACAAAGTATAAAAGGCAACTTCAAAGGGATAAAGTCAACCACGGACACCGATATTTCGGAAAAAGGCATACAAAAGAAGCAGGGGAAGACGCCAAATGAGATGGGCGGACTAGATGGATAAACACGGCTACAAACAAAGAAGAGTGGAAGATATTGGGGGAGGCCTCCAAAGATGGATCGAAGAAGGCTAAATAGATAGATAGATATAACACTATAATCGTGCCCAGTTTTAAAATTTTCGGACTTTTCTTCGACAACTATCCCACGAGATACCATTAGCCACTCAACTAATAAGCATTTTTCGTTTTAAATGCGGCTTTAAAATACCTACAAAACATAAAATTTAAAAAAAACCTTTTAATGTTTTTGCATGGAAGTTAGCGCCTTTCCAATTTGCTTGTTCTCTTTGGGATATAAAGTTTAATTAAGGCTTACTGGATTTAAGTTTTATAAAAATGAATTGGTTAATATGCATGACTTTATTTAGATTCATAGGTTTATACTTTTGTAAAAAGGCACTAATTTTTTGTGAGAAACTTCATAATCTAAAATATGAAAAAAGACCGCTTGGGAACTTTTCTAATATACAAGGTGTTTTTTTATGTTATGTACAAGTAAATAGTGTTGGTTCTTTGGGTTATTTAAAGAATTCAAATATTTTATACGTATAAATTCGCAAGAGATTCGTTACCGATCTACAGCATTTTTAAAATATTATTTAGTAGTAGCAAAATTTCGGACTTTAAACAAAAAAACAAAGTCAAACGCTATAAATTTAAAAAAGTATTTTCATCCGGAAATACGATAAGGAGTTTTGTACCAAATCTCGTGTGAGTGTGATAAATCATATGTACGTGAAACGAAACGCCCTCTTCAGGTTAGAGTAAACGAACATCGTAAGTTAAAGACTTTATTTCTCGAAGTATTCTCCACGAAAATGAATATACTTTTGCATGTGCTCAAACCAGTTATCAAAGCTGTAATTCCACTTGTTTGTTGGTACTGTCAAAATTGCATTCTTGAACGCATCGACTGCTTCCTCTGGTGACTAAAATCTTTGACCATGCACTAAATTCTTGATTTTCTAAACAATTTTAGAAATCGTTGGGACTGAGGTCGGGACTGCATGGAAGATGGTCCAACAATTAGACTATTTGTTGGGTTAAAAATTCAATGGTTTTTGTGCTTTGTGCGAACTTGTATTGTCTTGGTAAAGGATGATTCGTCGTTCGGGGTTCGTTTTTCGAAGCTCAGTAATGACTTTCGGCAAACAACTGATGGTTTACCAATAGGCAGTAACAGTCCTTTGATCTTCCAAAGGAATTGTTGCTACATAACCTCCTTTTGAGACAAGTGTCGTCACTATCTTTTTGGATACACTTCAAGAACGGATGACTTTTGCTGGCTTTTCTTCATCTTGGAACACCCAAACAGACGACTGATGTTTATTTTCGGCTTCATATGAAGCTTCAATCTCGCGACATGGCACACATGTCTATCTTCCCTGATAAGCATGCGCAGAACATCGATGTTTTCCTACGTGACAGCCGTTTTGGGTGCACCTGGCCTTATCGTCGCTAAGGCTAATCCGTCGACGTTTAAATTCTCCATACCAACGGGAAACTGTCGACTGATGTAGTGCTTCATAACTGGAAACAGAAATCAAGAGAGACAATTTCCTTCAAAAGTTGTACTGATTTCTTAATTTAAATAAATGGATCCATAACGGATCTGATACCTTCCTAGCCCATTAGCATACTCCACTGCTATATCAACCTTGAAAAAAGTTTTTTATAATTATCTCCGAAACGAAAGCTTATACAAAGTTTTTGGTTATAAAACAATTTTTTAAGATAAATGTGCTTTACTGTATTCCAAAAACTGCATATTGATGCGATGCTCCGTTAAAAAGTTAGTAATTTTTTAAAAATTTTACTGTCAAAACACTGTTATTAGAATTGATGAATTTTGACCAAAATCTAATCAGCTCGTTATCGTATCGAACACTACTTTACCTGAAAATTTTATAAAAATAGGTTTAGCGGTTTAGAAGTTATCGTGTTACGGACAAACATACACACACACACACACACACACACATACACACACACACACACACACACACACATAGACAGACATCACGACGATATTGCTAGGATAGATCAAAATACACCCAAATAACACATTTTCGGCGTTATCTGAAAAACCAATTTTTCGTCGAAAACAATACCTCTAGAAAGATAAAAATATAGAATGTTTTTTGAATGATTTCAACGTTGCTTTATAAAGAAGCTCTCACGAGTAAATTGATTTGATGGCTTTGAAAATGTACCATTTTCGCAACTTCACCGTGTAATATTGCAATACTTTAAAGTTTTTACCCAACTGCAGCACGGCGAAGGAAGGATAATGTTTATCGATTGTTGTATGTATGTAAGTAAATATGTTTGTGTCACGCTAGAGGCTAAACGGCTGAACCGATTTTGACAAAAAAGGTATCGTTGAATTGCTACTTACTGATCCCGAAAGTGCTATAGGCTATATTTTTTTAAACAGGAATCAACATGGCGCTCTTCAGACGCCATTTTTTCACATGATGCAGGCTTTGAGGCATACAAATTATCTAAATTTCAGGCGGTTTTATTAAAATTCCTTTGATTACCCATTGCAAATGTCCTCTAATTTGCTGTAGTTACTTTATAGTCCTCCCTGCCCCTACCCATGTCCCCTCCTGTCATTTCCCCCACCCTATTCAAAAACCATATTCGCATAATTTCATCAAATATAGTTAACACTATTTTACTAGTCCCCCTTTCCGCCTCTCCCTCTATCCTCCTATAAAGCAATTTGAAAAGTTCTTTCTGCACACGCTTGAATACGTTTTTTCCAACATCATTTTACTAGTTTTTTCCCCTCTCTTTTCCCCTGCCTTCTTATTAGTGATAGTTGTAGCTATACCTGTCACAAATTTAGAGTGATTTCAAAAATTCTTGCGGCACAGGCTTTTAGATTTTTTTCGACACCATTTTACTAGTTCCCTCCTCCCACTTTCGACCCACACCTTCACTTAATGGAAGGTAACACTGCGTCCATAGAAAATCTACACGTACTTTTTGGGTAAAGCTAAATGAATTGTAAATGCATAATGCTTTTTATAAGACTGAATAAGAATTAAACCTAAAAGATGGAAATAAAAAATAATAATAATAAAAAAAACACCCAACTGCTAAATTTACTTGTAACTACAAGTAAAAGTTGGGTACAAAATTTCCCAATTACCTGATTCATGAAAATACAAAACTGTATAATTTCGTAAGTGCGCTTTGGGCATCAAAACTAAAAGTTGAAGCATGTACATTATAGGCATACCTATCAATTTTGTACTCAACTGCGACTAGTAGTTACAAGTAAATTTAACAGTTGGGTATTTTTTTTATAAAAAAAAAAATTATTTGCAATTTAATCTTAATATTGACGATGTACGGGCAAAACAAACCCCGTATTTGGATTCAGTGCATCGAGATGCAGAGAATATTTTTTATGTTTTATTTGCCGGAGATATTCTTGTTTAAGTTTTTTCTTAGTGCTCTTTTTTCCGTATGCACTTTTTTTCCACAGGCGATTTTAAGGGCTGTTCTGACATAGCAAGTTAACAAAAATATAATTTTTTACACCATGAACTTAATTACTCCCTTTTAAAAAAATTGCGGCGCAGGCGAGAATTTTTTTTTAATGCCACCCCCAAATTTTTGGGTCATTATATCATATAATTTAGAGCAAATAATTAAAAAATTAGATATTTAGTTAGAGATTAGTTATCTATTATTATTGATTTTCTAAATAACCAATAAATAAATCATACCTAGTTTTTATATTTCACAATCACGTTTTTTATTAAAAATAAAGGCATGTGTTCTTTTTTAAAATCAATTCTTCAATAACAAATCAATTGAACTTTTTGAATTATTTTTTTCTTAATAGATAACATTGCGATGGCAGTTAATCTATTTTCACCCATTGTGCTTCTAGGGAAAGTTTTAATTATCTTTAAAGTAGAAAAGCAACGTTCTACTTGTGTAGTTGTCATGTGTTCATTCAGTCGACAGTGACCCGTAAAAAGACCAGTCAATATATGTATTTCCTGTCTGGGAAGTCCAATGATGTTCCTGACTCTGTTTCTACAAGGTCCTTTAATGAACTCTTTAGAGTAAGTCAGTTCTGGTATATTTTTCCAGTATTGTTGAAAGCTATTCTCCATCCATTTTAATATGGTGGATTTAGCAGCGTTTTATGATAACCGTTGGGCTGGTTCGGGACCGAAATGCCGACTTCCTCGCTGCTTGGTCAGCGGCCTCATTTCCTCGTGCCCAGAATGCCCTGATACGCAATCATTGGTCTGGTCTGATGACTGTTATATACAGCCAATACATTTGTTTGGGGCTAATGCACCAGGTTTTTCCGCAAATTATTTTGCACATCCATAAGGACAGTGTGGCTTGCGGGTTACCTTTTTCAAATGGGCATTCCAGGTAAGATTTTTATCTAGGGTAGCTTTCTTTTTACGGGTGAACTGTATATTAACTGTTTTGCTGGGATTTACAGACATCTGTTCTCTGTCAGACTCAGTCCATGACCGTGTTTATTGATACTTTAAGATGAAATTAATAATTAAAAATAATAACATTTTCATGTTTTTTTTAAACTAAAATTTGGAAGTGCACGTGCTTATGGTGCACTTATGGTGGAACTGCCATTGGTTGAAATATATGGAAACACTCTAGACGCTTCTTCTGTTAAGTTGTCTTTTCAAAACCTCCGATATGGTAAATTCTGGAAGCCACCGACATACTCAAATTTTATTAATATTATTTGGGTATAAAGTGCGGACATAAATAGACCCCCTCTTCTAACTTTTCAACCTAAAGAGATATTGATTCCTGCTAAAAAGTATTTCTAATTGAATCTTTGGTGGGAATATTTGAGCTAAGTGACAGTGATGTCAAAATAACCTAATGTAAAATGACAAACCAATAAAATTTTAAAATTGGAAGTGGGGGCATGTTATCTCTCTTTCAAAAAGTATTTTGATTCTGTATACAGAACAATCAACATTTTAATATCGGTTAATTTTCATAATAGATACCATTATTTTTGTTTGCAGTTGACTCTCAAAAAGTTAACTTTTTATCAAACAAATTTTTTTTTAAAATATTTGCTTTATAATTATTGATTTTGTATGCTTCTTACTTATGACACAAAATAAGTTTAAAAATTTAAATAGGAGGAAGGTATCAGATTATCCGCCATGGGTCCATTTATTTATTATGTTTAAATTTTAAATAAACAAAAAAGTCTTGAAAAAATGATCACACAGAACGTTTTCTAATTTAAATTTTTAACTTATTTTTAGCTTTTGGCATACTAACCGAACCATAAAAATTCAATAAATGATAAAATAAATCAATTTAAACTACTTTTTTTGCTTGATAATGAATTTAACTTTTTCTAGTTAACCGCGAAAATAGATAAACATATCTCCTAGGAAACTAAACCGATTATAAAAAATTTTAATGTGTTGTATAGAGAAACAAAATACCTTTCGAAAGAGGTAAAACATGCCTCTGTGCTAATTTAAATACTTTAAAGTTATGTAAAAAAAATCCATTAAAAAGTGTTTTTACAAAAAATCGATCTCTTTTGGTTCAAAACTTAGAAGGTGGGGGGGGGGTCTATTCGGGTTTGCACTGTATATGCAGATGCGTGTATAGACAACAAGAAAACGCGATATTAAATTTGGCACGCTGCCAGGCACCACAAAGTCTCGAAATATCCTCCCAGACGATCTTAAGCGACGCTCATATTTTTATCGGATTTTAAGCAAGCTCTTTTTTCTTATCCAATTCTGTTATTTGATTGAGCGGTTACCTAATATTGCTTTAGAAAAATTGAGATCTTGGCTAAGTGAGACTTTTTAAACATCATTGGCCTCTATTGTGGTTTAATATTGATAACTATTTAAGTTTTTTAATCCTGAATAAACGGCCTTTTCATTGGCCGATTTTATTAAAATTTGACGTATATTTTTCGAAAAATTTTATTAATTAGGCTTAGCAGCTTCAAAGCTTTCGCGACGATCAGTTAGATAATTTTGCGTTTGCAACGAATATTTAAAAAAAACATTTATTTACAATAGGCCGTAATTTGTATTCAATATATAAAATTGTTTTTTATTACCTCTTTTGGTTTCAAGCTACTTACTCAGATGATCGACGCCGACACATTGGCGGTTTTACGGGAGGTAAAGGGGGTATTTATCTCCCCAGAAAAGGACAACATATTTAAAGTATAAGGGCGAATAGCTACCACAGGTAAATTAATGGCTGAAAAAAAATATTTTTGTTGACTTGCTTTTTCAGAAAAGCTCTCAAGGAAGAAATCGCCTGTGCACAAAAGGCCACACGGAAAAAAGCGCACAGTGATAAAACTTAAAGAATAATAACCGAATCCAAATAGGAGTTCGTTTTGCTTGTACAGCTCCAAAATTGTAAAAATCTTGATTAAAGTATTGCAATACTACACGGTGAAGTTGTAAAAACGGTACATTTTCAAAGCCATCAAATTAGTTTACTTCGGAGAGCTTCTTTATAAAGCAAGGTTTTTCAACGGTTTTCGCATTTTTTTTGTACCTGCGCGGAAAATTGCAACGTTTTTATAATATAAGGACCCCAGATAAGTAGGTTTGATCAAATAAACAGATCAATTTTGTATATTATGTGCCGGTGTAAATATTACTTACGACCTTAGGGTAAGAAAAAATATCTTTCTGTAGGCCTACTTATAGGTTGGATAATTATGGACCTAGACGTGAATAACAAGAAATTTTAAACAAAATTAATTTTGATAATTTTTAAGAATTTCACTAAAGACTTTCAAATATTTTCACATTTATAAAAAAAAATCAAATATATATTTTTTTAATTTACATATATATAGGTATAACTGGAGGGGTCCTAGTGCAGAAGGTGATAGAGGAGGTTTTTTCTAATAAAAAGTTTATATCGAGCAACAATCATCTATTAGAGGAGTAAAAGGTTTTACAAAAAATGAAAATTCAGTCACCAGCTATAATTGTAATCCAAAAAAAAATTAAAATCTTTAAAAAAATTTAATTTTTGCTTTTTATTTGTTTTTTTTTTAATATCAATGATCTTTTATTAATATATCTCCATAGGGACTTTATTTTATTAACAAAAAATATCAAAAAAAAATATTGCGTTTAATATGGAATTATAAAAGTTTTTTCCAACACATATGGACACATATATAGTACCCTTTTGCGGTTCCAAGAACCTACTTCGTTAAGTTTTTTGTTAACTTTTCTGTGACGCAGAGGCGATTTAATGATCCATGTATCGTAGCCATAGTTTTGATTTGACTCTTGCTGTGTTCATCGCATGGTCCTCGAACAACTCCATGTAGATGTTTGCTACCACTGGCGAAAGAGACGAGTTTTGTAACTAAAACAAAACCAGAAAATCCCTCAAGGGTCATTGTGGTAAATTATATGTAGGTGAAACAAAACGCCCTCTTCAAGAGTAAACGAACATCTAAAACGTACCCAATTAGGAGATATTGGAAAATCCGGTTTAGTGGATCATGTATGGTCAAATCATTACAGGACTTAGTGGTCAGAAGCTAAAGTTTTGCATAAAGAGTATCATTAGCGAAAACAAAAGTTTGTTGAAGCTGCGTTTTTAATGCAGAATCAAAAAGCTTTTAGTCAATCAAGCACGGACATATCAAACAAGGGGGCGAGCCGTCACACCTGACTGCACACCAAGTAGTATAAGTAGGTAGTAGCCTAGATACTAGATTGTTTAGTTTACACTTAAAAACGTTTAGAGATACTTACTAACCGAAACGTCGTGTTTAAAATAAATAAAGACAATGGTCCGAAATTTTATTTCTACTCAATCATTGTCTACAAGTTTCAAACAAACGGTATAATATGCTCTCTTGCTTAAGAATGTTTTAAGTTTTCTTTTTATCAGCTTTTGTGGTAGGTTTCTAAATGCAACAGGTAGTTTATTCCAAATTTTTAGGATACTGTATTTGACACTTCTCTGAATGAAACTAAAGCGTGCAATGTCTGATGTAAGTTTTGGTTTATTTCTTGTTTAAATAATATACTTTTCCGGTTCATGTATAGATTGTAAATAGCGTGTGAATCCCTACTTTTTAGTTTAAGTACTACTCCTAGAAATTGATACCGATTTGCAGTATACACGAAAAGAAAATAAAGAGTTGTGCATGCTAGGCCCGGCCCCTTTTTATGATTTCGTCCCTTTTAATTTTGTCCGGTTTCGATAAGAAATTATACTAATCTTCGATTTTGCTCTGGTCTTGTTTTGATAAATGATGTTTTTGATAATGTCTGTTTATTAATAATTCCGTATTTGACTATTATACCATTTATGATCTTGGACAATTTAGTTTTTGTCATTTATGACGATGGGTAGGGATTCTAAAAAATACCATATTGTAGCAGGTGGCCTTTGACAGTGGTACTGTCAAATCGAGAGGCCATGGCTTGAATGTTGTAAGCTACCAATTTGGGCAACAACTTATAAAAATTATAAAAGCATTTAAACGTTATTAAATTTATTATTTATTACGGTCTCGAAAGGAAATTTGGCGGTTCTTGGAGGAAGTTTATACTATAAGCGTTTTTCTTAGTTATGTAAATAATGTAGAAAAATCAGACATACCTGTTCAATTTTCTTCTTTAAAACATCACATATTCACTTCTTTATACTTGACTTCAATGTTCAAACTATTTAACTTTTGTTCTTTAATATTTATACTCTTTAAACTTTTAGGTTTCAGAAACCTTTTGTATGTTTGTTGTAAATATATTTATTTAGCAACATTTTAAACGTTGATTGAATAAAATTATTCAGTCAACTGTTATATTTACTATTTATAAGTGTTTAGGTTTGAGACATTATATTGATTAAAAATTCCAATTTTAAGACAACGAAAGGTTTGTATTTGATGTTAAGAAAACCAGATAAAGATAGGAACAATATGTAAAACACTGGAAACAGCAATAATAAAAAGGTATAAAATTAAAATAAACTCTTAAAGCAAAGATCCAAACAGTTAAAAATAATTGAGAAAATTTAACATTTCCCCAGTTAAAAAAAAACCCTTAAATAAAGCGAAGTGAAGCGTACCACAACTACATAAAGAATGCTTTGTAACGATTTTCTTGTCTCAGCAAAAACAACTCTGCTTGTACTCCCCACTTGCCGTTGATTGGTTTGAACTTTAAGCCTAAAGCGCTTTGCCTAGATAGAGATAGACTGTGCTTTGAACGCTCCAGACAAAGATACGAACACCGGCGTAAGCCAGAGATGCGTCGACTTAGAAAACTGTTATAAATCAAAATTACACTGTGTTTTTTAAAAATTCAATATAGTTTAGTAAATTTGAGTTACAAAATATGAATTATTGTGATGTTAGTGGCTCAAAAGATAGATTGGTCTAATACAACTTTTATGAAAATACAGCGATCCTGAAAATCAATGCCGGAAAACAAGTCGCTTCGTTGCCATAAATTTAACTTGTTCTTTACCTAGTCTTGCATATAATTATTACTTGTGGATGTCGAAAACAATATTTAATTAAAACTATTTAAAAACTTATAAATGTTTTGTTACACTATATAAAGTTTTTGAAGGGACCGTCGTTCTAAAGCTCTCGAATTATACGGGTTAATTTGTATGCGATGCTTCGCGTTCCAATTTATTTAAAGAAACTACAAACTTTTGTTTTCCAACGAGCTCTAAAACAGTTTAGAGAAATAAACTTTTTGTGTTTCGCGCTTCTTGTTAGCACATTGTTAAGCAGATCCCAACAGTTTAACTTTTCTTTCTTAAGTGTTGGCTGTTTTGCTTGTTACATCATATTTACTCAACAGTTTAAAGTTAAGAAAAATTCTGTAGAATACTACGTTTCCATTGAGGAACTTTTTTATGTTACGATTTTTTTTTGTATTGTTGTCGTACCAAAACAAATTTAAACTTTTCGTTTTCATTGAAGCAACCAAATTTGAGGATTCTGATGCAAGATTGATAAGATAAGAAACAGTACGTAAATTTCTCAAAAGGAGCAAAAAAAAATATATTCTTTTAAAATTTTAAATTTATGTTGTTTATGCAGTATAGCCAAACTAGTACAATATTTATAAATGATCTTAACAGCAATCTACAGAAAAATAACAATGCTATTTAGTGAAAAACAGTGGTGCAATAATGGGACAAGTTTAAAACTTTTTTATGATGTAATTTACAGCAGATGCAAAAAAGGAATAAGTTACAGTAAAACCATTTTTAGCAGAAAAACTTTATTATTAAATGTGAGCCATCAATAAAAACGAATATAAACGAAAGCAATGCTAATTTTTAACAAAAAATCATATGGTAGAGATAGCCTCAATGAATTTCTGAACCACATTAACAATTAACACCCCAATATACAATTCACAATGGAAACAGAGAACAACAGAGAATTGGCATTTCTTGACGAACTAATAACAAGGAAAGAGGAACGACTAGGACATACCGTTTACAGAAAATCTACTCACATAGACCGCTACCTAAACAACACATCTAACCACCACCCGTGTCAACGAAAAGGGGTAATAAAAACATTGGTAGAGAAGGCGAAAAGAATCTGCGAACCAAAACATCTAGACAAAGAATTAAACCATCTTAAAAACGCCCTTGTAGCGAATGGATACACTCAAAGCAACACAGATAAATGTATACGACCAAAGCCGAGCACTAGAAGTAACAGTAGCATTGGATTGAGCAGCCGCGAAGTTATTTTAGGAGCCTTTTTGCCCTACATTCCTAGAGTGACGGAGAGGATCGGACGTATTCTGGGATAACACAATATAAAAACGATCTTCGAGCCATCTAAGAAGATCGAGACCCACCTCAGATCTGCGAAGGATATAAGGGACCCACTAAGTTCTTTAGGGATATACCGCATTCCCTGTACCTGTGGAAGTGTCTACATCGGAACAAACAAACGGTCTGTAAATAAAAAAAGCCAACTGTCGACTCGGACATACGGAAAAATCCGCAGTTGCAGACCACACACTAAACAATGAAGACCACCGAATAAAATTCGAGGACTCACAGCTTCTCTGCTCCACCTCTTCATACTATCCAAAACTCTATAGAGAAGCAATCAAAATTCATAAACACCAGCAGATCTGAAGAAACTCTTAAAATTAACAGATCATGGGTACCGATTCTTAAAAACACTAAACGGCCCGCTTACAACTACAAAGCTAAATCTCGGGAAAGGAACCAATCACCGACCAGCTCTAAAATACGTCCCGCCCACCAGAGCGTATATAACCTGCGGCCGCGACAGACTAGCCACCAGTCTTCGAGAAGCCAACAAAAAGTCAACATCTCCTGAAGATAGCCATCCACTCGAGATGGCGAAACGTCGAGAACGAATTTTCAACGATGACTGTCAAACAGCCTGAAAGCACACCCACCAATTACTAATTTCTTTAATTTTCCACAAATGGGTTTTTAAGTGAATAATATTATCACTTTGATCAGTGTTTATTCTAGTGTCCAGGTAGTACCCAATGTCTCCCCAGTGCCGGGGAGATTTCGGACACTTGCAGCATGACACAAACACGTATGTTATCTGTACTTGGGACAACATAAAAAACACCTGGATTTTGTTAGAGGTAAGCTATGACCCATACTTTATTGAAGTATTGATTAATGACAACTATGATATCTTACGAAACATTGAAGAAAAACTAAAAATTTTCTCTCCACCCTCCTTTACGTATGAATCTGACATAAACAACTACTTCGAGGTTAAGTATACCTACTGGCGTCGAAAAATATTTGATGCTTTTGTTGGGCAGGTAAAAAAGACGTAGGTGATAGCTCCGTGTAGATGGCTCTGGTACAAAATAGCGCAGCACAAAATAGCACGGGACAAAATAGCACAGGACAAATTAGCGCAGGACAAAATAGCATAGGACAAAATAGCGCAGGACAAAATAGCGCAGGACAAAATAGGGCAGGACAAAATAGCGCAGAACAAAGTAGCGCAAAATAGCGCAGATCTCAAAAAAATACTAAAAAAATAACCTAACCTTACTTGGTTAGTTTAATATACTAAAAGCTTACCTGCAGACCTAACCTGACCTGATTAAGTTAGTATACTAAAAACTAACCTGTCTTGGTTAGGTTCGGCCTAATATATTAAAACCTAACCTGCAGGCCTTACCTGACCTGGTTAGGCTAGTTTTGTTTATGTTATTATTATTCTTACGGCAGTGGTACAAAATAGCGTAGGTCCGAATCGCGCGGACTAAATCGCGCAGGTAATAATAGTGCATGACCAAAATAGCGCAAACCTTAAGAGCGCATTACTAAAATAGCGCATTACTGAAATAGTAAAGGCCTAACCTTATCAATCCAATTGCCCTAGCCGAAGTGGACCAGGGGCCGAGGATAGGTTAGGTTAGTATCCCAACCTGACCCGGTTAGGTTTTTTTTTGTAAAAAAAACCTAACCGAATCAGGTTGGGATACTAACCTAACCTATCCTCGGCCCCTGAAAAAAACCTAACCGGGTCAGATTGGGATACTAACCTAACCTATCCTCGGCCCCTAGTCCACTTCGGCTGGACAGGGCAAGTCGGCAAATCGACTTGGGATTTTTTAGCGTGCGCGATTTTGACCTGCGCTATTTTGGCCATTCGCCATTTTGGCCATGCGCCATTTTGGCCCTATTCTTACATATTATTTTTTTTCGTTAACATTTTTTTGCTCATATTGTATCCAAATATGTCAACATACAGAGACACTAGCCTAGCCTAACCTAACACACCTTTAAATTTGATTATTGTAATATACATATTTTCTCCATTCAAAATTTGTTTTGCACACTGTACATAAACCAATAACTTTTTGCACCCCTAGAAAATTACTGACTTTGATCACTTTGATTAGGTAATAAAAAAGTAAAAAACAGATTTTTTTTTAATTTTTGCGCTATTTTGTCCTGCGCCATTTTGTCCTGCGCTATTTTGCCCTGCGCTATTTTGACCTGCGCTATTTTGTGACACGCAATTTTGTCCTGCGCTATTTTGTCCTGCACTATTTTGTCCTGCGCTATTTCATCCTGCGCTATTTTGTCCTGCGCTATTTGGTCCTGCGCTATTTTGTCCTGCGCTATTTTGTCCACGCTATTTTGTCCTGCGCTATTTTGTCGTTCGCTATTTTGTACCAGAGCCGTTTAGATCATAAACTATGTGAAAACAGAAACAACTACTTTAAGGGGAAATACCCCTACCGGTATTGAATTGTACCGATGGTTTGATGTTTTAGTTGGGTATTTAATATTGTATTACTTTCACTTCCTCTAACGTCACAACGATATGAATCATTTTAATTTAGCACAGGTCTTCACAAATCAACAGGCACAGTTCCATGCTAATCCACGATGATTTTCGCTATTATCGGGCCCTCATTATGTGAATGGATCAACTTGTTTCTCTTTCGTCCTGCTGTCAATAATCCTCTGAAATTTATCGGTCAATTTGAAAACAGGTAATAAGAAGCAAACATATACAAAATACTCAAATGCCCAGGAAACTTCCATTTCGTGAAGCACACATTACGAAATAGCAATATCAAGAACATAATATTTCCCCGATAGTTAAAAGGCTGCAAGTGATTTTTTTTTTCATCCTTTTTATTCGAACGTCATTAAATAGGAAGCTGAATTGTGGCAAGTCATATTTAAAGTATTGTGGCCTATTAAAATGCGTTGTGTGACATTTGTGGCAGCTTGAAGACGTTGCCGCCATTTTGTGACACAACAAAACCATTGAATAATTAAACAAATATCTGGAATCAGAACTGTATTTTCCAGCTAGGTAAAACATTGATATGCCCGGTAACTTTTATACAGTGGAGAAGGGAGGGGGTTCAGAAGTAAGAAAATTTTAAGTGCGCCACATTATTTAATACCAATGTTTTACAAAGAAGATCTTAAATAAAATACAGTTCAACCCAAACGTTGTAGCTAAACAATGAAATTCTACCTACTTCCGAGGCTTCCAGAGTATTTGTGTAATAAAAAAAACCAAAAAAAATTGACTAATAAACGAGATAAAATTCTAAAAGATTTTTAACTGAATCAAAATGACACAAATAGAAAGCACTTTACAGATAGCTGGACTCCTTTAACAGGTCATAGTGTACCTACATCTGAGTCAGTAGTGTGAGACTCGGTTACATAAATGATTGTTAAAAAAAATACACTTCCACAATCGTTCCATCATAGGGGAGATCCGGACCAAATATCTGCTGTCATCATTCTACATTGGGTAGAATGAGCCAGACAGCAACCCAGTCCGAGATCGACCCCATGAAGTAGAACAATGTAAGGAAACCGCTAAAACATATAATCTCATCTCTCTTTTGTCTCCGCAAAGTTGGTCATTGGGTTGCACAAATAATACAAAAATTTAGTTCATCTTGTGTATTTTAGGGGCTAAAGTTAAGATTAGAAACATGAAATATGCTAAAAAAAATTAAACAAGTTCGGGCCAAAATAGCAAGGCACTCCAAATTTCACAGGAGAAATTGTCTTAAATAAATGAAATCAAGGAAGACAAGTCAATATAGTAAATACGCCGCAAAATTGTGGTTATGACGTCATACCGTTACCTTGCGTTTACAAGCAATGTTGAAATTATACTATGAAAAATTATATATGAAAAGATTACGTCTAAATTATATTAAAAATTTATATGAAAATATTGTCCAAATTATATTGAAAAAATTATATAAAATGGTTATGTCTAAAGGCTTGCTCCTACCTTGGTCCTGCAATTATTTAATTGTGAGTTTGGTGTTTTATTAAACCTGGAAGTGTTGTTCTCCTCCTGCTACTCCTGTCCTGGTTTGCCCGCGTCTCCCCTCGTGCCCGCTCAGCACATGGTGCTAGGGCAGCACATGGTGGTCAAAAGGTTGCTGGCTTCTTGCCCGAGCATAAAAACCCTGTGGAAAATGAAATGTTTCAGTTTCCTGGAGAACCCCATGTCGACTCAGTAAAATACAGCAGATTTAAACAGATGAACTAAAATAACCCTACGTACCTTTCCCAGGGTTAGAACTGGCTCATCCGGCTTCCCACCAGCGTCCAGCACCGCTGCCGATGGAATGGACAGGGCTGTAGACAAAGGAGAAAAACAATATATAGTTTTTATCCAACACGTGGTTAAAAGAAAAATATAAAAACGCCAAAAATTCCCCACGTCTGTTGTCAAAAAAAGTACATTTCACACGAAAAATAACTACAATTTGGGAGGCAATAATTATCTTGAAGAGTACTCAAATAAAAAAAAAATGAAAAAAAATAAAATCGAACTTACCGCTGCTCTTTCCGTACAAATGGCGTAGGCCGACTTAAATTCCCCTCAAACAGGGTGCGAGCGTCACTCTAGACTACCCTAGACACGACGGACTCACTTGTACAGTTTCTGGGATATCTCCTACAATTCGCTGCAGTGCCAAAACCAAAAACAAAGGCGATCCCAGAAACTGTTGTCGACCCAGCCAAAATTTGTTAGCAAAGAGAGACAAAGCACTTCGTCGAGAATACCAGAATAATGAAGTGGCCGGAAACCGTCTTGTAAATTTGGTGGGGAGTGGGGACAGTAAAACGCAATACCAACCAACCAGAAAACCCCGCGGTTTTCAAACTAACCAATGAGGAAATACAGCAATAGTTCTATACAGGTATATAGGGGGCAGCACCGACCAAGGGGACATTGAAATTAGGTAAAACACACATTGAGGTGTTGTCGGATCTATTTCCACGGTTGAAATTTTTATAACAAGGACATCGAGACACCCTCCACACATAGACCGAACATTTGCCTACCGGACCCTTGCCGACATAGCAAGTAGAAGCTCAGCATTGAAACCATCAACTGTAAAATCAACTACTGAAGGCCAGGGCATGCATCAAACCCAGGAATATTCGAACACTCCACCAATTCCCATATGAGTAACGCTATACTGAGCGCAGAATTTAGTTGCACTCCAGTTACAGTCTTCGTCAAAAGTTTCCTTCGCTCTTTATAAATGTTTTCTCTAATATTCATATGGTTTAACGCCATTTTTGTAAAACATTTCTACAGTAATAAAGTTGTTTCTGAACCTGAACCCAAAAATACACACTGAACTATTGCTTAAAGGCACAAGAGTGTTCAGATGTTAACTCACACGATTTCGTTTATTCTTTTAGTCTTGGTTTTTATCCCTCGTTTATCTCCCCTTTACAAAAGTGCATAACTCGTATTTATTTTATCCTTTCCCTATCAAATTAATAAAGATATCAAAGTGGCGGAGCCTCGGTTGTTCCTGGTCGACCCAAATATGTTTTCGTATTATCAAAACTAGTTAATCCGTGAAGGATATGAGGTTCGGATTGCCCCAATATCCTCGAAATAAACGTAAGGGAATGAAATGTTCATCTAAATGTTTCCTTCCTGTTACTGAAACCATTTGTGATGCGGCAACGCCGCCATTCCCCAGCAGAATCGCTGTTAAAACAAAAACAAAACAGTCAAAAGTTTTTTATGTGATTTTCCCGAAACCTGTGATCCTAAATTCCAATTACGATGTCCAGATAATTCGATGTGCGTAGTTTCCACAGTAATTCGATGGAATGCCTCCTTTTAAGGTAACTTCCTAGACACTATATAACCTCCAAACCTAGCTCTATAAAATACCCTTACTTTGTGTACAGAAAGACGAATCAAAGAGCCTTGATTATTTACCTAAATAAACAAATATGTAACGTTGCCTTAAACGAAAAAATGACACGTTACATAATCCCCCCCCAACTTCAAGACGATTAACCTAAAAAGGTTAATCGGAGAGGTCCGCTGCCGACTTAAGGTCTTTGGCATGCCAACTCCCTGGCAGTACTTTACCCGATGGTTCCTGAAGCTCAAATATCCATGGAGAAATTTTATTCCTAATCACATAAGGACCAACGAATTTCGGTGCTAACTTCTTCGAGAAAAACTTCGCAGCATCTGACAAAACATAATTTTTCTTCCAAACACGCTGACCCACAGCAAAGTTGGGTACCCTTGTACGCAAATTATACTGAACTACGTTTTTCTCTCCAGCCACCTCTAACCTTCTCTTAACATCAGCATAGAGCTTCCGGAAACCTTCGTTCTTACTTTCAGCTGCGGATTGTACACCATTCTCTTCAGATAACAAAACTGGGTTGGAGTAATCTTTACCTGATAAACACATATTCCTACCAAAATTAACAAAGAAAGGAGACATCCTGGTTGTCTCATGGGTTGCAGTACGAATCGCGCAGGCAAGTTTATGTATTTGTTCGTCCCACTTCCTGTGGTTGTCTTTCACATAACAACATAACATGGTTTTTAACGTACGATTCGTCCTTTCTGTTGGATTTGCTCTGGGGTGATAATACGGATTATACTGAATTTTAACCTGATAACTCTCAGCAAAACGCTTAAACTCGTTACTTTTGTACTGAGGGCCATTGTCACAAAGTATCAAACGGGGTACTCCGAAGACCATAAATACTTGCTCCTCAAGATGCTTGACAACTGCTTGAGTAGGAGCTGCTCGCATTGGAAAAACTAAGGAAAACTTACTCAAATAGTCCGTAACGACGAGAATCCAGCAATTACCCTTTGTCGAACGAGGTAGGGGTCCACATAAATCTGTTGAAATAATTTCCCAAGGACGAGTTGGTTTTGGGTGAGATATCATCTGATCAGATACACCTTGTGTATCACCTTTATGAGCTGCACAGACAAAGCATTTCTTTACAAAAGTTGCCACGTCCTGGCGCATTTTTGGCCAATAATATTTTTCTGCCAGTCTGTGGAAGGTTTTATACACACCCATATGCCCTGCGGTAGGAGGATCGTGAGCTTTTCCAATAATTTTACGCCTATGATCTTTGGAGACTACCTCTTTCCAATATTCGTTAGATGGTGAAAGTTGAGGGTATTCTTGTTTGACATATTTATACAACTTATTATCAGTGTATCTCCAATTCATAAATTTTAACGGTGATTCTACGACTCTCTTTACCATCTTTTGGTACCATCGATCTTTAATTGCTGTTGAAGCGTCTCTGGGCTGCGAAATTGTATCAATCATGGGTACTGCACGAGACAACATGTCCGGGACAACTAAATCTTTCCCTTTCCGATGGATTACTTCAAAATCATATTGCTGCAGTTTTACAGACCAACGAGCAAGTCTTCCACTGGGCTCTTTTAAGCTATGAAGCCATTTTAAGCTAAAATGATCTGTTATGACCTTAAATGAGATCCCCTCAATATAAGGCCGGAGCCTCTCTATCGCCCACACCAATGCCAAACATTCTCGCTCGGTGGTCGTGTAAACACGTTCTTGCTTGGTCAAAGATCGACTCAAATAGCATATGACTTTGTCTCCTTCAGGATAAGGCTGCGTTAAACATGCTCCTATTCCATATCCTGATGCGTCTGTTTGAATGACAAATTCTTTGGTATAATCTGGACATGTAAGAATCGGTGCAGTCACTAAAGGTTCCTTAATCTTAATAAATGCTTTTTAGAGCTGTAATTGGAGCTGTAATTGGAGCTATTATCGCTGAAAAATTCTCTATGAAACGTCTATACCAGGATATTGTACCTACAACTCTACGAACTTCTCTGACAGTTCTTGGCCTCTGGAGCTCTAACATGGCTCTAATTTTATTAGGGTCCACTCGGATGCCTCGACGGTCCACTACGAAACCTAAATAAGTCATTTCTGGCCTACACAGTTGGCATTTTTCCCAACTTACCGTTATCTTTGCATTCTGCAATCTTCGTAGGAATTCCTCAAGAATTCTAAGATGTTCAGAAAAGCTCTGTGTGACAATTACGAGGTCTTCGAGATATACGTACACGTAGGGGTCTAAATCGTTTCCTATGATGCTATCTATGAGTCTCTGCCAAGTTGCAGGTGCATTATGAAGACCAAATGGTAACCGCTTAAACTGGAAGAGACCTCGTCGACAGATGAATGCTGTTAGTGGCTTCGATGATTCTTCCATTGGTACTTGCCAATAAGCACTCTTAATATCTAAAGTTGACAAGTACTTAGCATCTTTCAATTTGTCAAGAGTCTCGGATACGAGTGGTAAAGGATAACTATCACGCGCCGTCACTGAGTTCAATTTGCGGTAGTCTACACAGAAACGATATTTCTTTGTGTTTTTCTTTTGTACCATTACCACTGGTGAAGCCCATGAACTACTACTACGTTCTATCACATCCATTTTCAGCATTTCGTCGATTTCGTCATCAATAAGTTTCTGAATGACCAGTGAGACCTTATATGAACGTTGTCTTATCGGTGCTGCATCTGTTGTAATCTTATGCTCTACCCTATCTGTACATCCCAGTGAGTCACCCATAATAGTCTTATATTTAACGACCAATTCCTCTAGTCGTTCTGATTCATAAGGCGAAAGAGTAGTTTGTTGGTCTGGTGTTTCTAAAGAACAAATCACATCTTTATTATCGGCAAAGTGCCACTCATTAGTACTTAAGTTCGGTACTATCCCCATCGAAATCCAAAAATCTAATCCCAAAATCAGAGTGTGCGGCAACTCAGGAACGACGACGACCTCTATTAACCTAAATTTATCTTGAACTCGCATAGGCAGCTGCACTGTCCCAATACTACTCGTGCTTTGACCATTTGCCACAATACAACTCGTCTTCTTTGTCGTATCAAGTGAAAAACCAAACCTCTCGATGATCGACCAACCATGATTCCCTAAAAAGGTACGTGAAGCCCCGGAATCCAACAAACCTAATAACTTATTTCCGAGCACATCCACTTCTAAATAAGGCCTCTCATCTTTACGAGCATGACTTATCACATAATCTAAAACGTACGTTAGCCTATCGGTCGATGCTTGTTCAGGCTGACTCGAAGGTCGACCACCTACGAGCGCCTGGGTCCGTTTCCCTGACGATTACAATTACGACATTCTCTTACTGTAACCCCTGCCTGTCCACACGAATAGCACTGTTTGCCTCTAGGTAATGCGCACCCGATTGCCATGTGCCCTGTTTGGTTGCATCTATAACATACCACGTCCCTATTCGCCCTACCAGGTCTAACACCTTGTGGTGGTTGTTCATCTCTGTCATTTACACTAGACTGACCACTAGCTGGTTGCTGTCTATCTCTATCAGCCCTAACAGCAAAATTGCTTGCTGGCTGTTGCCTATTTCTGTCGAATCTATTAGCAGGATGATTTAAATTCTGTTGGTTCGATGTCCCGGCACCTGATATCTGAATTGCATCAACCCCTGTTGAAAAATCGTCACAATCGCTCTCTACGTCAACGTAGGCCAAGTCAGGTTCGATTGATTGGTTTCTTCTAGATGTAAAATCTTCCTCCTCTAAACCATATCTCTGGTCTATTCTACGACACAGATCCTTTAAATGTGATAGGCTATTGACCTCAGTAGCAATTAACCCATTTTTATAGATGTCCGCGATATTTCTGAAGACGATAGCTAATTTCGCCTCTTCGGAAACAGGACAGCCAAGTCTTTGGAAATATGTGTTCATGACAGCAATATAGGTCCCTATAGACTCTCCAGGGCCTTGTTTACGTTTTTGAATCTCCTTCAATAGCTTCTCGCCATATGAAGAAGGAAGATATTCTGCCATGAACCTCTGTTCCAGCTGTTCCCATGTATGAACCGAACCGAACCGAACCGAACCGAACCGAACATCTTTATAAAAAGTATAGGCTGACTTTTCAAAAAGATCAATGCCTGAGTTCAGTAACACCTTTTTGCTAACTCCTCTAGCCTGACTCAACTCGTCCACTCTCTCAAAAAATGCGGTGACGGAGATTGTACCCCTCTCGCCTGTAAACTTTATGTTCCACTTATGCGGAGGTACAGTACCAGGATCACTTGACATTGGTACTGGCGACGAACATGAAAATGGTCGTGACTGAGCAATTGGTGCAATGCTACTTTGGAGGGCAGCTAGACTCAAAGGAACGGTAGACGGTTGTTGATAATGAAAAGCTGATGTACCGTAATTCTCAATCGGCATAGGGACTGGTGCCTGTATTGGTGCTTGAGTTGGGTTCGTTAGCACTTGCATTTGCACTGGAGCAATGACCGACGGTTGGTTCGTACGCTGTTGAGCTGTTCTTTGTGTGCTCGAGTGCTGTGGTTGCGGGAAATGAGACTGGTTTGGTGTGTTGCCAGCATTTGTTGAGTGGTCTGAGCCTCGACTCGTTGAATGGGTTTCAGATGCTTCATCATCATCTGAGGCAATGCCAACTCTCAATAAATATGTTGCTTGGCTCTGCAACCTCCCAATCAAACTCAAGGTTTCCGCAACCAGTATGCCTTTGGTTTGACTTTCTTCAAAGTTAGACGGATTCATGTTATTTATCCTGGCTAACACATGTTCCAACCTTACAGCGATTTTTCTAAACTCTCCCCCTTTACTCGTACCAGAGAACTTCTCTACCAGCGGTACCAGACTATCAAGCTTCTTCATGCAGCTAAAAGCATCTTGGCCAAATTTAAAGGGATACGGAGGGTATCTCATACTTGCATTAGTCTTTTCTCTTTGTTTGATCAACATAAGCTGTTGTTTCATCTCTTCCACCGATCCAATAGCTATGCCTCTCCATGTTAACTCATAGATTAATTCGTCCTTGACTAAGTACCTTACGTCAGACAACCGACTCAAAGAAATAGCCATAGTGCCTTTTATCTTCAAACTTTAAACTTTAATTAAAACTGTTAATTATACCTCCCAATTATAAAAACTAAACCACGCAATAACAAACACAAAGTTCACTTTCAATTCACTAGTGAAAATCACTATAAATTTTCTCACAACTGTAGAAAATATAAAACTTAAATACGGGCAGACGCGAACAAAACCGAAAAACACCGGAGCAGTAAGAAAATAAAATTTATTTGCACTTAAAAATGTAATCATAATTTATATTAAGTATTTGTACAACCAACTATGACGTCCAACCCTGCAGAGAGAAATAACTACTTAAATCCTAAATTAGAATTAACAAGTAGCCACAACAAAAGTTAAAAAAAATAAAAGAGAGACAAGAGTTTTGGCAGTGTTTAGGTCTTATGTTTCACTCCTGCGTGAGTAAAACCAAAAAAAATGATTGCGCTTATCCTAGCTGAACTGGATTAAAATTAAAGTTAAGTGATGTTTGTTTACCTCAGCAACCGAGTAGGTAAATTTATCCCTAAATGGAACGTACAACAGACTACCTATAACAAAAAAAATCCCAAAGCTGTTGTACACAGTTAACGCTAGGGTATACTCCTGCTATTGCAGAACGGCTCCACTAATAAACTCCTCAAAAAAAACCCAAATCGCCGTATACAATGATTTTTCTAAAAAGAATAAATCAAAACCCACTTTAACCTGCTTACCCACTCTGAGTTTACACGAAACATGCATTGCTTAAGGTCACATCATCCCTTAATATATAAGTGAACGCAATAAACATCGGAACAGATGTTCATGTTATAGAAATCGTAAAATATGCTCAATTAAAAAAAAAATCCGCTCGCTGAAATTGCGTTGAATTAGACTAGTGAGGATGTTGTGTGTAATTCAAAAAAAAATTTGAAAAAAAAATTACCGATGGTATTAAAAAAAATTTATACAAATAACGTCTTGGTAGGACTGCAACTCTCTAATAATCGTTAAAAATGAAATTCCCAAAATTTTAAACTAAATTGATGCATCAACCCATGGTCAAAAAGACCTTAGGATCGTACCGAAAGGTGCCCAAAAAAAAAACTTAAAAACATTTTTTTTTTTTGGTGTCGACCACAGTAGTCCAATAGTCAAAAAAATTAATTAGTGACTCACTAAAATTTTCAAAAATTACTCCACTCTGATAGTTTGGAGTAGGGAGAAGAAAAAAAAAATTAAAACAAATGATGATAGGTTGTTAAAACGTGAGGGTACGAAATAAAATTATATTTTAATTCAGCAAAAATAAATATTTAAATAAACTGGTCAAACCATTGTAGGGGCAAGGTACTACTATGCACCAAGGAAAAAAATGTCCAACAAGAAAATCAAGTTTCCCTTTCAAAAAAAAATATTTAAAGAAAAATATTTAAAAAAATATTTTCAAAAAAATTAAAAATGTTTAAGTGGGGTTGCAGCTCCTATTAGTGAAACTTAAAAAAAATTTAATAAAACCAGCACCAGAAAAATCTTATTCGAGTTGTCATGCAACCGTTTTTGTTCTTTTCCTTTAAAAAAACAGCTGTCAATTCCCTTTCCTCTCCCAAAACTGTGTCAATGCCAAAAGTCCAGTTGACATTTTTTTTTGGGGTATTTTTTTTTGAAAGACAGTTTTTAGGTCTATGGTTTAGTTGTCTAGTTGTGTTTTCATGACTGGTCAATTTTTTTTTTGGTAGAAAATACAGCGTTGGGCTTTGGAGCGCATTTTTTTAAAAAATGACCTACGGGTATTTCTATCAATTAAAGTTTTCTGGTTCACAATTACTTTTTTCTGTATTTTTTCTGCGTTCAGGTCATAGCTTGGTCATGGCCAATGGAGAGCAAACATTTATGTTTGAGCCTTGAGAAGTTTTGCCTGCTCCAGATTGAATACAGAGAAAATGAATTTGAAGCCCAACTAGATATAATACCACAAAAGAAATGTTTAACTGAGACAGATATAGATATATAGCATAAAAACCCTGTGGAAAATGAAATGTTTCAGTTTCCTGGAGAACCCCATGTCGACTCAGTAAAATACAGCAGATTTAAACAGATGAACTAAAATAACCCTACGTACCTATCCCAGGGTTAGAACTGGCTCGTCCGGCTTCCCACCAGCGTCCAGCACCGCTGCCGATGGAATGGACAGGGCTGTAGACAAAGGAGTAAAACAATATATAGTTTTTATCCAACACGTGGTTAAAAGAAAAATATAAAAACGCCAAAAATTCCCCACGTCTGTTGTCAAAAAAAGTACATTTCACACGAAAAATAACTAAAATTTGGGAGGCAATAATTATCTTGAAGAGTACTCAAATAAAAAAAAATGAAAAAAAATAAAATCGAACTTACCGCTGCTCTTTCCGTACAAATGGCGTAGGCCGACTTAAATTCCCCTCAAACAGGGTGCGAGCGTCACTCTAGACTACCCTAGACACGACGGACTCACTTGTACAGTTTCTGGGATATCTCCTACAATTCGCTGCAGTGCCAAAACCAAAAACAAAGGCGATCCCAGAAACTGTTGTCGACCCAGCCAAAATTTGTTAGCAAAGAGAGACAAAGCACTTCGTCGAGAATACCAGAATAATGAAGTGGCCGGAAACCGTCTTGTAAATTTGGTGGGGAGTGGGGACAGTAAAACGCAATACCAACCAACCAGAAAACCCCGCGGTTTTTAAACTAACCAATGAGGAAATACAGCAATAGTTCTATACAGGTATATAGGGGGCAGCACCGACCAAGGGGACATTGAAATTAGGTAAAACACACATTGAGGTGTTGTCGGATCTATTTCCACGGTTGAAATTTTTATAACAAGGACATCGAGACACCCTCCACACATAGACCGAACATTTGCCTACCGGACCCTTGTCGACATAGCAAGTAGAAGCTCAGCATTGAAACCATCAACTGTAAAATCAACTACTGAAGGCCAGGGCATGCATCAAACCCAGGAATATTCGAACACTCCACCAATTCCCATATGAGTAACGCTATACTGAGCGCAGAATTTAGTTGCACTCCAGTTACAGTCTTCGTCAAAAGTTTCCTTCGCTCTTTATAAATGTTTTCTCTAATATTCATATGGTTTAACGCCATTTTTGTAAAACATTTCTACAGTAATAAAGTTGTTTCTGAACCTGAACCCAAAAATACACACTGAACTATTGCTTAAAGGCACAAGAGTGTTCAGATGTTAACTCACACGATTTCGTTTATTCTTTTAGTCTTGGTTTTTATCCCTCGTTTATCTCCCCTTTACAAAAGTGCATAACTCGTATTTATTTTATCCTTTCCCTATCAAATTAATAAAGATATCAAAGTGGCGGAGCCTCGGTTGTTCCTGGTCGACCCAAATATGTTTTCGTATTATCAAAACTAGTTAATCCGTGAAGGATATGAGGTTCGGATTGTCCCAATATCCTCGAAATAAACGTAAGGGAATGAAATGTTCATCTAAATGTTTCCTTCCTGTTACTGAAACCATTTGTGATGCGGCAACGCCGCCATTCCCCAGCAGAATCGCTGTTCACTGTCATGACAGTCAACGAAAACTATGAAATTTCAGATAAACAAAACAGTCAAAAGTTTTTTATGTGATTTTCCCGAAACCTGTGATCCTAAATTCCAATTACGATGTCCAGATAATTCGATGTGCGTAGTTTCCACAGTAACTCGATTGAATGCCTCCTTTTAAGGTAACTTCCTAGACACTATATAACCTCCAAACCTAGCTCTATAAAATACCCTTACTTTGTGTACAGAAAGACGAATCAAAGAGCCTTGATTATTTACCTAAATAAACAAATATGTAACGTTGCCTTAAACGAAAAAATGACACGTTACAGTATAAAAGGCCGTATACAAACGACCAGAAAAAAGCGAAAAGGAAATATTCGCAAAGAAAAAAACGCTACACAGAAAAAGCGCACACTAAGAAAGCACGCAAGGAAAAAAGCGCACAGGGAAATCAAGCAAATAAAAGTTTTGGTAAAAGTAAAGGTACCTATTGTTACAGGTTACTTGATCATTTTAATTTTGCTCACAAAAATAGGGTAGTATACAAGATACATAGCATTAAATTTGGCGATGCTTACACTTTTTTGAAAACAACTTCTTTAAAAGTCGTGTATTAGAACAATAGCGATAAGTGGAGATGAAATTATATGTTTTTTAAAATTATGCGGTCAATTTTTCTTGGAAAAACTATTTTTTTTTTTGGATACTTTTATAATGCAATGCAATTAAAGGCAATGTTTTTCTTAATACTTTTTGTTAATTAAAATAAGTCTCTACGGAGGCATAATTAATCAAATATTATTGATATTAAAAAAAAAAAATAAGATTTTAATTTTTTATACAATATTGGAGGTTATTTTGACAGCCTATTATTTTCTTAGCTTGAAATTTTATCAAAAAAGTAAATAATACATTTTTTTGGATCACAATTATAGCTAAGAATTTATTTGAGTGACAATTTTTTTTTTGTAAACCCTTTTTTCCCTACTCCTCTAACTTTAAAAACAGATGGGTGTTAATCAGAAACAACCTTCTCTATCACCTGCTACACTATGGCTCCTAAGTTGTGGGACACCCTGTATATATGTCAATTTTGAAAACTTTTAGAACATTTTTTTTTAGAATTTTGAAATTATTTGAAATTTTTTTATTGAAATTCATAAAAACTTTACAAATTATCAAAATATTTAAAACTTGTAGATCTTTTATTATTTGTGAATTATTTTAATATTTTTGAAAATTTTCGTAACTATAAATAAATCATGTTTAGAAAAGAAATGATTTTTCGCGCACACAAAAAATGCAAAAAACCGCTGCAAAAATATAGAAAATTTTTTGAATGATGTTAACGTTGCTTTATAAGAAGCTCTACAAAAAAAATTGATTTGATGGCTTTAAAAATATACCATTTGCGCAATTTCACCGTGTAATATTGCAATACTTTATTTAAGTGTTTTGCAATTTATTCGAAATTTTTGGAGTGTATGGGCAAAACAAACCCCGCATTTGAATTCGGTGCAGCGAGATGTAGCGACTACTCTTTTTTGTTTTGTTTGCCGGAGTTATTATTGTTTAAGTTTTTCCTCTGTGCGCTTTTTACAGTGTGCACTTTTTTCACAGGCGATTTCTTCCTTTAGTGCTTTTCTGATAAAGAAAGTAAAAAAAAATATAATTTTTTCAACTATTAACATATACTTGTAATAGCTATCCACCCTTATACTTTATATACTTTTTCAGGTTCTGAGGGGGTAATTAACCCCTTAACCCACCCTCCCCCCCCAAATTGTTAACAAAGCTGTCGAAAAATGGAATTAAACTGAGAACATTTTCGGTCTATAATTTTGTATAACTTTCGAAGGAAGTTATCTCAACAAGAATGTCTTGGTGATTCGATTGCTGTTTTTGGTAATGAAGCACTACCAGCGTTGCGAGGTTTAGGGATTTATCTCCAATTTAAGGTTTTTCGATGCTGGCAGGTATAAAGGGATTTTGTTGCAAAATAAAGGGAAAATTTAAAAAAACTATTGAATCAGATAAACACCAAATATATTTTATATCACTTTAATTAATTTTGGGAAATGAAATAATTTAAACAATCTTAAATGTTTAAGAATTTTCACACTCTATAATTTTATATTTAATATCGTGAGTTTGCCACATTCAAGTGCCACCGTTGAAACAATTTTTTTAACCATTAACTTAAACAAAACCAAAATAGGAAACAAGCTTTCAATAGAAATTTCGTCCGGCATCCTACATACTAAAACACTGCTAGAAATCAAGATTGTTTTAGCTTTAATATTAATCGAGTCTTGATTAGAAAACTAACAATAAAATCTATACCCAAATTGTATTTTTAAACTTATGTATAATATTTGCATTTTCAATGGCGAAAATAAAATATTTCTAAATGATGTTTTTGTCTTATTTTATTTGCAGCTTGTTTGGTGCTTGCGGTATACGAATTAACGTAGATCCAGGGATTTTCTAGGGATTTTTGAAAATTTGACCTGGCAACATTAATACATCAGTTGACAGTTTCTCTTTGATCTGGAGAATTCAAGCATGGACGGATTAGCCTTAGCGACGATCCAAGACCATGTGCACTAAAAACGGCTGTCACTCAAAAAAACATCGATGCTGTGTGCATGCTCAATATGGAAGATCGACACTTCCTTGTAAATTTCAAAGACCTCAATTCAAAAAATGTTACATGAACAATTACGGGTAAGAAAATTAGTTTCCCGCTGGATAACGCATCTGTTAACCGAACAACTAAAAAAAGCTCAAGGGGTCAATTGGTGTCCGAAAACTCTAGACCGCTTTGAGGCAGGAAACTCGAAAAACCTGTCCAGCATTGACAGGGGTGACGAACCGTGGATTTACTCATATGAACCTGAAAATAAACGTTTGGGTGTTCCAAGATAAAGAAAAGCAAAAGTCATCCGTTCTCGAAGTGAATCCAAATAGATGGTCGGGACATTTGTCTCAAAAGCACGTCATGTAGCAGCAATTTTTAACCCAATAAAACGTTGAATTGTTAAACCCTTCTCCATACAGTCTCGACCTAAGTCTCAGGGATTTCTATACTTTTTCGAAAATCAAGAAAGGACAGCGTGGTCAAAGATTTCAGTCGCCAGAGGAAGCAGTCGACGCCATTTTGAATGCAATTTTGATAGTACTAACAATCGAGTGGAATTACAGCTGTGACAACTGGTTTGAGCACAAGCAAAAGTGCTCTACTGTTTTATTTTAGCTGTATATGCAAAACTTAAAAGACAACCTTTGTATAACGTGAAAATAACAAGGAAATTCGGGTTAATATCTTGTCGTCGTAGGAAAAATAGCGTACATAACCCGAAAGAAAGTGACATTCTTACGTTTATGTGATCTAATGTTATTTTCTTTATTCGTGTATCAGAATTTCCCATATTTTATTTTGAATATTTTTCAGGTTTACTTCTTTAAATATAATATAAAATCGACTAGAGTTTATTCTCATGGCAAAGCACCATGTCTTTCATATCTGTTAACCTCTTAAAACCAGACAACAGGCAACTTTTGTATTTTGACATAACCTTTGTGATTTTAGGAAAAGTATATCGTCAATAAATTTTAACACTCTTGAGCTTTAAGAAATTATAAGTGGCTGACAAATATACGAACAGAGAAATATTTTATATTTCCCTAAATTAAAATTAACTTTTCATAGTAGCTTCTCTTCATTTTGCGAATTTTCACGTCAGGATCTCAGATATGAACAGAACTTTTAAAGTTGATTATAGTGATATCAAAAACGACAAATTTGAGTAATTTTTTAGATTTGATGGACTTTGTTCTCTTGTTTGATTTTTAGGTAAACAAATGCAGTTTTCACTTATTTTCCATGTGTCACTTAACTTTGATGATATTGAGTTCGTTTGGATATCGCAAATTTGCAAGTTTCAAAGGTCATGTGTTATTTTGAACAGTGGTCCATAAAATGCTTTAAAGTGGTCAATTAGTAATTATTAAATGTCAAAAATCAAACAATTACTAAAGGCTATATAAATATAAGACTTGATTTGTAATATTTTTTTAAGAGAAAACTGGAAATTTTCTGGAAAATAGCAGTTGAGTTTTTCACCGGGTTTTCTCAACTTAGGCTATATGCTAACTCGGTTTCCATTTTAAAAGCATAAAATCGAAGGCAAAGTGATTTTTTAAAATGTAAACTTCTTTAGGCGCGTTTGCAGTTTTTGTGGGTAGTGAATTGAACTGAGCCGTCAGGCTCAGCTATGTAACGCTCATTTGGCTGAAATCGGCTCAAGTCGACTAACTGTGAGGGACATTCAGCGAGTGATATGATGATGCAGATGAAGGCCAGTACACAGAAGAGCTCGGTTCGGTCCGCTTTGCAGAATATGTTATGGGTCAATATTATTTATTTCGCCTTGTTAAAGTTTACACTTCTGCCGTGTGGTCTTAAACACACGCAATAATTTTTTTTATTTGGTCAATTTTAATAAATAATTAGTAAGTTCCAAACTGGAACTTACTAGGATGATCGTTTCATTTTTTAGATCAGTTTAGGTGACTTTTGGTATAGCTTTATTTGTTTTCCAAAATTAGGCCATCTTTACTTAAAATTTTAAGGGTAAATTTCCTGTTTTGTTTTTTTTGTGTCAATAAATTTATTTCTTTTGTCTCTGTTTTTAAACACAAAATTTTAGGAGTAATATATATATATATATATATATATATATATATATATATATATATATATATATATATATATATATATATATATATGCATTAGTTTTTTCAATTTAGGGCACGCCTAATTCATATATGTCAAATAAGAAGGGATAATCTGAAAGCAGTTTTTTTCAATTTATAAAGTTAAAATTTAGTTCCGTCGTAGAGTTTTGAAAAGTCAGTCGGGTTTCAAAATATCAGCGCGTGCGTTGTGTTTTGAAAACTTTAACTTTTGTAAGTAATGTTAAGTACGAATTATTACACTGCCTCAACCCTTTCTTTATTGGACAAGCTTGGATAATTTTAGACAATTCTGTGTATTTTCTTTTGATTTGTGGGAAACTATTTTGGGATCAAAATGGGTTTTAAAGTTAGTTGATTAAGACATGGGTAATGTTGGTTTTTTATTACTTTATCAAGTTTTGCCTAAACTTGGAATTTCTGTATAAAGTCTAAAAATTTGGAGTGGAAATGGAATTGCCTAAAATAAAACATGATATAGCATTGTTTGTTTAGTTTTGTCAAATAATTAATTTTATCACATTTTTCTTTAATTGCTTCTTAATTTGTCACGTTTTAATATTTTAATTTTTTTATTTTAAAATATACACTTTGCCTAGTCCAGAAAGAAGGTATTTTTATTTAACAACAAAATTATAAAAAAAACAAAAACAATCTATAAATCTGGTAAACCACCTATCAATTATCTAATGTTAGAGCAAGCTAAGTATACCAGTGTATTGTGGGTAAAAATTGGTAACAAGGTTAATTTAGATCAATTCAAGAAGCTGGCCTGGTTTAAACACCAAAACAAAACAGTGAAATATAGTGGAAAAAAATATCATCAAATGGAGTAGCAATTGTCTAGAGGTGTAAGCTTATTCATGTACTAACAGAGACTGCGGAACGCCAACATGGATCCAGTCCCGAGAAGTACTTAGTTTTTCTAGAGATCTACATTGTTTCAGATGAAGCGCACCAGGAAAGTGTTGTGGGGTTTCATTCTATCTCTGTACTATTAGGTATAACTATTTCACAAAATATTCACAGAAAACTTAAATGAAAAAGTTGCCTTAAATAAATAATCAAATAAATAAATAGTGACCGCTCGCCCGTTACATTCGTTATGTAATAATACTACATTATACACCTAGGGACTAAAGTGGTATTTTAAATCCCGAGGCAAAAAGTTTATAGCCCGACCAACGGGAGGGCTATAATTGGTCGAGGGATTTAAAAACACTTTAGTCCTGAGGTGTATATACTATTTTATGCACTTTAGGATAGGTAAAACAAACGTTAAAGAAAAAAATAACGAAAAAGAAATTAAATGCCACTTTGTATACTCTATTTCTAAAACGTCATCAAAGGAGCTGATTGTTACCATATCAACGAACTCATTATTGTATACCATGATGATCCGATCATGATTGTCACTATCAACTGAAAATCTTGGTATGTCATGACAAGTAACTAAGTAAAACAAAAGCCACTCGATAAATATTTGTCATACTCTGTCAAACTCGACCAACTCGACTGAAAAAGTTGATCGCAATGGAACTAATCGAAAAGGCAGCTCAAGAGGCCAATTATTACCAAGAAAATCTGGAGAACAATATAAAAAACAGTTGTCTGAGTATATTAAATGGTGCAAAGAACGGAACGTAGAAGAATTTACTGAAGAAAAGGTACTGCTAGCATATTTTTTGGAAAAGTCAAAAAAGCTTAAAGCATCGTCACTGTGGAGCGTATATTCGATGATAAAAGCCACAATTGCAACATACATGGGCGTCTACATTAGCAAATTCAGCAAACTAACAGCTTTTTTGAAACGACAAAATGAGGGCTACAAACCAAAAAAGTCGAAGGCACTCGATGGTGACAACATTAAAGATTTCCTGGAAAAAGCACCCGACCATGAATTTTTGGCGCAAAAGGTAAGATACCTACACGTTTTTTTTTTCAACCGATTTTTTGTCTATATATCCATGTTATTTAGTTGGAAAAGATTGTAGGTGTACCTATTTTATTATTTATATTATTTATTTTATTTATATTTTTGTTCCAGGTAGTGCTAATCATGGGCGTGCCAGGAGCCTGTCGAGGCAAGGAGCTCTGCCAGCTTGACAAAACCGATGTCCTAGACTATGAAACGTTCTTTTTAGTCAATTAACGAGATACTAAGACAGAAAAAGACCGATCCTTTGTTATAAAACGGTCAAACGAAAACTCCACAGATGTAGTACGGTTGGTGAAGAAGTATATTGGCTTAAGACCTCCATCAATACAAGGCCATACAAGATTTTTCGTTGGGTACAAAAATAGGAAATGCACGTCTCAGCCAATGGGCAAGAATACGATTGGGCAACTGCCAAGCAAGATTGCCGAATATTTAAAGCTTCCAGAGGCAAAATTGTACACTGGTCATTGTTTTAGAAGGTCATCAGCATCGCTACTAGCCGATTCTGGAGTAACCATAGATCAGCTTAAAAGACATGGCGGCTGGAAGAGTAGCACCGTCACTAAGGGATATGTGGAAAATTCCTTATACCAGAAAAAAAGTATGGCAGATCAACTTTTTACTGGTACTTCCACTGAAACGTCTTCAGAGATTTCGATTCCAATTGTACAAAATGAAACACCAACGACATCGTCGGTGCCATCGACAACGACAACAGCTACAATTTTACAAAACACTTTAATTAATAAAAATAACAGCTGTAATAATGATAATTTACCATTTTTTCACTTGGCTAGTTGCAGTGGGGTAAACATAACTGTTAATATTAATAGAAATTAAGTTGTTACACTTTTGTTACAGGCATATTATGTTATATTTTTCAATAAAATTATTGAAAATAAATTTCTAAATTTAGCATTTATTGCACAGGGATTTAAAGTACATTTGAAATCCCTAGGGATTTAGAGTAACACATTTTTCCCCAAAAATAGGGATTTAAAGTACCCTTTATATCCCTAAAGTGCATAAAATATTTTTTATTTGTATAGCGGCAAACCAAATAATTTATTAACACAAAAACAAAAAGCCGTAAAAGATTTTTTTTAAATAAAAATATGTTTAAAACCCGTTAGTTACTTTTTTGAAAATCTTTAGGAATCTGTGCTGTATATCCATACATGAAGAAGCTATAGAAATATATGATATGTTATAAATTATGGAGGTTGAAGTAATCGAAACTTTAAAGTCGCTTTTCTCGAAACAACAATTTTGTCATTTGCGGCCCTTTCACTGGGTGTAGAATATGTAAGCATAATTGTGTCTTTTTCGTGGACCAACGTGCAGGTATTTTTCTATATACGTGTTTATATATCTATTTTATAATGTTTGCTTCAAAATCCGCTCATTGTGAATATGGGTAACCGGGAGTATTGAAATATTATGTATATGGAAGCGACACTCGGCATGCACATCCGAAGCATAGAGCAACATACAGCAAATTTAAGGGACATTTTTGGAAGCGAGGACAGAAACGCCAAAAGCTGCTTAATGTTGCTTTGGTGGAAATGTAACTTTAGAGACTGGGTGCACATTTAAGACATTCCTCTGTCTAATCAAGAAACCTTGTCATTTAAACAACCCCTTACTCTGTAAGTATTTTATTGCAAAGCTATTTTTCTTTCACACATGCCTAATATTTGATAAGCATATGAATGTTTCTATTAGCTAGCAGCAGTAAATTGTGCTATCTATCCATGTCAACGTTTTGCGACATCAAATTATAGAACAATCTTGTTTGCTTTTGTCCTTTGCCATATATATCATCAACAAGCCAGTGTTATTTGCACTTAGTATTCACCATATATCTAATAGCTCAGAAATATAGGCCGCTTTACATTTAGCTTTTTATGAAAATATTAACAGAGAGACTAACAAAACATTTTGACGGATATCAATCAAAAGAAGAAGCAGGTTTCAGAAAAGGTTTCAGTACAGTTGACCACCTATTAGCGATGAAAATCCTAACAGAACAAGCCAACGAATACAACATTCCACTATATATCGCGTTTATAGGCTTTGAAAAAGCTTTCGATAGTATTGACCGCTGCGCAGTAAAAGCATATTTAATTAATAGCCGAATAACCACAGATACACAGACTTATATCGGTATGCACCAAGACAAAAATACGCTAATTAAATTTTAAACAACAATTACTAAACTTTTAACTATTTCTTGAGCACTTTACCTGAAAATTTCATAAAAATCGGTTCAGCGGTTTAGGAGCTATCGTGTTACACACAGCCATACACACTTACACTCATGGACAGACTTCACGATGATACTTCTAAGATAGGTCAAAATCCACCCAAACAAAACATTTTCGGTGTTATCTAAAAAAATTTTTTGTTTAAAACGATACTTTAACTAGCTAGTGCAGCGCGGGCTAGGATTCCGATGCATATTTATGAACCGTTATTTTGGAAAATATGATGAAACTTCTTTTTTAGAGCAAGCTATGATTTTTTAAACTAATATTTTTGACTATTAAGTATATGGTATACACGACTGTAAGTGAGTTTGGGCCTGTTAGGTGATTTCATTTCAAATAATAGAACCCCGTCCGCTAAGGGTTGATTCTTTGAGTGATTTTTTATTTAAAATTTAAGCGCCTGGTGGATTTTTTATTTGTTGCATAACAATGTTAGATATTATATAACGTGAATTTCTTAAAACATAGAGCTTTTTCGATAAAATTTATAAAAGAATACGCAAATAATTGCGAAAATTTTTATAAGAAACAAAAAGTAGTTTTAAGGTTCAACAATATAAAAAAAACTTCGTGATTGTGCGGTTGTATTACTATATTATTTTAATATTTAATTATACAACCGAATAGTCACCGGCATTTTCGTTTTTCTACAAAGCATCAAATTATATATAAATTGAGCATCCATTTTAAATTGCCATGAACCACCAGTAAATGAAATTTATCCTACTAGAGTAGTTAAATATTAAAGACAAGCAGATATGCATATGAACAGTTCTAGGAGCTTAGTAGCATCCTAAGCTATTAAAAAAACCTGGATTTTTTATTTATTAGATCATTTTCCAAGAAATCAGAATAAATTCGCTCGTGGTTGAATTTTGGGATTTTTGAAAAAATCCAAAAACACATCATCTGAGATTTCCCCTCATCAATTTGGTTTTAAAGACAAGCATTCCACGATAGACCAAGTATACTGAATTACAAATAAAATAGAAAGAGCACTAGAAGAGGGAAAAGCTTATTCTGAATCTTTCTAGATGTAGCACAAGCATTTGACAAAGTGTGGCATAAAGGCTCTAATTTTAAACTAAAACGTTTTCTGCCAAAACAATATTCGGATATTTTGTTATCATAGATATCTGATAGACATTTCAGAGTTAAACAGGAAGATTCATACTCAAGTTTAAGAGAAATTCAAGCAGGCGTGCCCCAGGGTAGCGTACTAGGCACTTACTTATACCTATTATTCAGTTGTGATATGTCAGCAATATTATTGACGATAGAAAAACCTATTGAAGAATACATAGAAAAACTTCAGGATGCAGTCACCGAAGTTCACTGTTGGGCCACAAAGTAGCGAATAAAATAAAATGAAACCAAATCAATTCAGGCTGAACAAAAATTTAAATTACATACAAATAACAATTAACAACATTCCCGTACCATATTCAAATCAGGCCAAATTGCGCTGGAAAGCACATTTTAAAGAAATAGAAGAACTTCAGATAAGCTATAGAAAAATGAACTGGTATTCATAGTAAGTTAATGCTTTATAGACAAATACTGAAACCAGTATGAACATATGGTATTTAACTATGGGGTGGTATTAATGAGAATAACATTGTAGTTTTACAGAGATTTCAAAGTAAAGTAATAAAGAAAATTGTGAATACACCTTGGTACCTTTATCTTATTTTCTTTGTGCACCCTTATCGGGACATAAAAATCAAAACTGTAGCAGGCCATAAAAAAGTACGCAGAAAGTCATAAAGAGACTCCATCGAAATGTGAATATGAAAGCAATTCAGCTTCTAGACAATACTATGCTAGTTCGAAGAGTAAAAAAGTAAAGCCGCCTGAGCTGGTAAACTAAATAAATTATATGTAACACAATAATGCTATAAACACAACACAATTGTGAGTTACAGACTTCAAAGCGGGGAGACCTGTTAAGTAAACCCTTAGTTTAAATCTAACTTTTCTAGTAAATTAAGTTAAAACAAAATTGCTAATTAGTCTTATTGACTAGATTGTAATACAAAAAATACAGTGTGTCAAGTCAAATAAAATTTTCAAAAATTATTTTTAAAATTTTTTCCTGTTGAATTTCTTGAAAATACGTCATTTAAATTATTAAAAAACTATGATGTTTTTTGCTTTTTTTTTCAAGAAATCAAAACTAAAATAAATGGATCCATGACGGATCTGATACCTTCCCATCTGGCCTATTAGCACACAATGAAGCTATGATATATCAGCCTTTTTTGTAAATATCTCAGAAATGAAAGCTCCTATGAAGTTTTATGTAATAGCACAAATTATTGAGCGAAATGTAGTCGACTATATTCTGGAAACCGCATATTGATGCAATACTCCGTTTAAAAGTAAGCATTTTTTAAAGAATTTATTTTGCATAAATGGTTTTTGACCAAAATCTAATAAGCTCGTTAGAATGTCAAGTACTCTTTTACTTGAAAATCTTATGAAAATCGATTTAGCGGTTTAAGAGTTATCGTGTTATGGACAGAAATACACAAAAATAATTTCGCAAAATGGCTTTAAATCTAAAAAATAAAGTTGGGTCAATCAAACATATTTTTTTAAAGCGTATTTGACTGTCTACTGTTGTTTAGTAAAGTTGTTCAGAAATTTCAGTATGTTTTTAGTTTAACACTTTCTTTCATCAGCAAATCAGGTCCCCGAGCCCACTGTGCGTTGATGGAAGGAAGTCGATTGACATTCATTGTCAAAATGGCATCTCATAAACACTTTTCTATGCAAAATAATCCCATGACTGTTTTAGATTGGTCTGCGCCCGTCCTACAACATTGAGTTAAAAAGAAAAAGTAAGTAGCTAGATGATAATGTGTGTGTAAATCAAACGAATAGACAACTGTTTAATTTTTCATGTCCTGTGTGTTTAAGATTATTAGACGCCCTTACTAATATATAGGTTCAAAAAGAGATAGTAAAATAAAATGATTAGATTCTATCTAGACTAATAATACAATCATAAGAGAAAATAATCTAGTACACCACTAAACACAAATAAATTCTTATTATTAAATTTAAAGAACTAAAATTTGTAACAATTTCATGAAAATACTTATCGACTTCGTTTTTAGAGCTTAGGATTGTTTAATATAATAGCCACTTTGACATGTTTTTGAATTACAGTAGTATATTACGTCTTATGGAAAAACACTTTCCTGGCGAGAAAAAATGTAAAATTATTTAAAAAAAAAACATTTTTACCACCTGCTTTCAAGTCCGCCTTGATTTTATAATATTTGACCCAGTTAACCTGCATTCCTGTTACACGCTGCCTTAGTTATTTAAATCGGATAAAGATAAACAGGAAGAAACTAACTGGATAAACTGAATACATTTCCCGGATGTGCCTTACGGTTAAAATATTCAGCAACAGCGCTTAAATCGTAGCCTCAAGTGTTGCAAACGTTTTACTGAAGCACTATATTACAGGCCCTGTCTGAAAATCGTGTGCATTCATTATACAGACACCGGAAAAGGAAAATACACCATGCCAACACTGCATCTTAAAATGTTTTGCTATATGGTTTATTTAAGAAGTGAAACTCGTCTGATTAGGGAGGCACTGACTTTAAACCCTTACCTACAATAGCGAACTTATCCGATAGAAAGGCAACGTCGCACTAAGGGAAATCTAAGAGGCTGGCCAAAAGAAAAAGACCATACTATGGATTTGGGATTTTTGAGTACTTTCCAAACCTTAGTACAAAGAAAAGGTACCCACATAGCACAAAAATCACATCAACGTTAAAGTAACGTGAGCAAAAATAATAAAGTTATTTTTTACTAGAAAACAACCTCATACCATGTAATATTTGTTTTGTTAAATCTACGTGCTTAAAGATAATATAAAAACAAGGAGGAATCAAGCTATAAAAAATGTTATTTTTGCTGAAGATTCTGGTGTTGTGTATTTTTTACCCTCGTTATTTTCATGTCCCAAATTCACACTTGAAAAGTCCTCCACAACTTACTCCAAAACGCCACTAAATTAAGACTTCTGAAACCTATTAACTTTTTGCGTATAATTTTGTCACGTTTCTTCTCTATATGATTTTTAAACAAAAAAAGGCGCGAAAACCTGTTCAAGAACTAGTTAGAAGTAATAACTTTCTGCGTCTTTTTTTGTCACGTTTTTAATTACCTTTTTTTAAAATTAATAGTGATATGAAAAGACGTTCTAAAAGTTCACTAGTTTAAGACTTCAACACATCAAGACAGTTTTAAAAGATGACGCTCAAGGTACGACAGAATGTCTATACATTCATTATGTTTTATTTAAAAGCTAAACAACAGTAAAAACTTTCAGACAAAAGGGACTTATTGCAATAAAGCCAGGCAGTAATTGTGCCTGGCACTATTTTGACAGTTTTCCATTAAAAACTAATAGTTGATCTTTCAAAATTACCATACCATAAAGTCAAATTTATAAATCGAGTTGTTAATTTTCCATTAATAATGGCGGCACTATTAATTCCGGCTTTTATAATATACAAAGGCCTAATTTTCAATGAAGACAGCTGTTCTTATAATGCGAAATAAAGTATAAATAAAGTCCCTATTATTAATGTGTCTTTATTTTAAGTGAACCGAAGTCGTTTATCTATGGATCAGTCATTAACTGGTTTTTGGACTTTAGAGGCCAAAGCACTCCCGGATAGATTTCGTCAAAGTGAAAAATATCGCCAATAGGTGGCGCTGCTTCTAGTAAATTCTTTAAAATATTTAGTGGAAAAGAGATGCAAGTTGCGTTTTAAATTTCGTACAGAAAAGGCGCGAACCTAATGAGATTTTGATGTTGATAAAAATCTACTTAGAATTCACCTGAAAGTAAGTTGCATTTTAAGCTTGTTTTCATATATAAAATAAACGTTTTTACCTAGCAGCTTTTAAAATCAACGTTGCAGCATTATTTGTTTATTCTGTTGCCAGGACAAACCAATAATACTTTACAAAGTGCGTACGGCTGCTCATTTGTCTGGTGACATTGGGTTGTGGATTAGGAAACTCTTCTGCTATTTGAGCGCCACCTTTTTTTGGTAATGAGTTGAAGTGAAGTTTTTAATAAATATTAAAAAAGGAAATATATTTATTAATATTTACCAAGTGTTGTTTTAAGATAACTTCAACCTATTTATAATTTAGTACCTTGAAAGAAATACACTTTACCTGAATTCAAAACTTTGTATTATCTACAAATTAGTTATGTACATTCCTACAATTGAAAATTGTTCATAAAAAAAAATCTAATCAACCTTGCTTTATCCGATACGTGGCCACATAGCGAGCGCATACAATATTAACTTTAATATTAATAACTATGAGGATATCAAAAATTATGGAGCGAAACCGCCTAATTAATTTAAAAAAAAAGGAAAAATATAAATATATATAGTTTATAAAAAAAAGGAGTGATCTCACCTGAAAACTGCTACCACCATCAAGGCCTTTGTGTCCCATAGAGGATAAGGCAGGTTAGGGCTCCGCAAGGCATATTAGGGCATCTGCAGAATAAGGCAGCCATAGAGCAGGTCATTGTAGCTAAACAGGTACCGGAGGGAGAGTGAACGTCAAAGACACAAACTGTTGAGGAGGTCTCTGTTGAGGAGATCTATAAGAGGCAGGTTGTGACGACGACCACGAGGGCACTCTGATTGAGGAAGGGTAAAGAGACAGCCGGACGAAAAACCTCTTTGTTTGGGGCAGCCAGAAATTCATCCATGAATTTCTCACTCAAAACTATCAATCGAGGCACAAAATAAATGTCTGCACATAGTGCACACAGCAGCGAATCATTCGCTGTAAATATTTTAAGTTTTTTTAACTATTTTGAAACCATAAATTAATTTATGAAAAACGAACGGTTAAAATTTATAACCTTATTCCATTAAAAATTTTGAAGGCAAAAAAAGAAAAGACGGTGCTGTCACTGGAAATATGCCCACATAATAGTCTCGGGTATGGTCAAATCAAAAGGAGCTTTTTCGAGAGACAAGAGGAACTGTTCACCGACAGTGATCTAAAAAGTAGTCAGTGAGAAAAATTTACTATTAACCAGAAGGGAATACGAATAACAATAGCAGGAATAATATGTTGGATTCTTCCATTGAAAATCGAAGAGCGATTTGTATTTATTCTAGCAAGAAAACATATGACCTGACACAAAGGTTGGTGGGTGCAAACAGGCATTAACAGTCTAGTGCAAGCAGGCGTTAAAATATGTGCAACCGGCAGCTAATTCCTTGGTAAGTCAATTGAGGCTGACCGAACGGAAATTTGCTGACGATCTGCAATTTGAAATCAAAACAAAACAAAAGGTTCATAACCTCAGAAAAATAAAATAAATATTCTTTTATTTTTAAATAACTATCCAAAGATTTGGAGCATTTTTCTTACGTAAGTACTTCGAGGAAAAATAAAAAAAAATAATGAAATTATTTTTTTTTATTTAAACAAAAAATTACTTTATACAATAGATAAGGTTAATTTACCCAGAGAAATATTTAAGCCATTAGCATTTGTTCACAGTACTATGATATCTGCGCGTATCATACGTCCTTTCGGAGACAAAATTGGGGAAGGTCACTATTTGTAAAAGTCAAAGTCGGTAGGGTCTAGGGTACTGCAAATAAAACCAACTAGTTAGTAAAGGTACTAAAATTTTAACTTTAGGTAAACGATGTGTCTAAGGAGTACTTAACACAAAGGTATCTAACAAAATTCATTAGCAAAAAGAAGATCACTACGAACCTTTTCAAATGCTCAAGCATTAGCAAAGCTACTATTATAAACCTAAAACTAAACATATAAAACAAAAAAACAAAAAGGGAAGTGGAAGATAGGAAAGAGCTATGTGGTGGGCCCCAATACCACATAGGATCCAGAAGAAGGAAGGTTATAGGCGGGCGAAGAGGATCAACTCCGTTGGCAACGCCTATGACGCATAAGCAAGCGAGGTATCCTGTTAGGAAAATCCCCCGAAGTACTATGTACAAAAGAGTGATCGCATCTGAGAGTCTGTAGGGTTCCAGAGGATGTCAGTCACAGCCTGTAGGCCAGATTCGAGGATGTTATTTGAATCCGGTAAAGTCGAAGTTGCAAAATTCCAGAAAATTTTGGAAAGTTCTCGTACATCGACTCTGCACTCTGCGAAAGAACAAACCATCCGGTTCCCAACGTTCTCCCAGACCGATAAAGGTGAAAACAAATACAAAAGGAAATAGATAAAAAAAACAACTATATATATGTATATATATATATATATATATATATATATATATATATATAAGATAACTAATCTAAGACTAAAGGCTCAAGGATTTGCCAATAACAGAGGGTCTTAGATATAGGAAAATAAGATAATACTAGGTATTAAGAATCTTAAACCTCTAGAGGAAACTTAAACTAAAGGAAATTTTTACACAAGGTAACTTCATACACAATATCAATGTGTAGATAAACACAACGTAACTAGGTAGATCTACTTTAGGTAGATTAAGGTATTTTGTAAAAAAAAGGTAAATAGGCAACAAAGAGTGACTCTCTCACATATGGGTAATCTCAAATTAAAAACTTAAGGTAGGCTCTATTGGTACAGCACAGCAACTAGGCAAGGTAAGGTAAACTATTTCTCTGATAGTACAGATAAGTACGGCAATTTAATAAAATAATATTTTTGGTATTTTATACCATACAATATAAGGTAGAGATAATAAGTAATTAAGGTAGAACTATAAGATAAGTACTTGTAGAATTATTAGATAAATAGTTAAGATATAATAGGTAACAAAACTATTCTTCCGAATCGGCTAAAGACAAATCATCATCATAATCGTGATATACCTTCAAATCTTTTATATGCCAAACACCGGCATTGGTATTGTCTGGATTCTTTAGTTGATAAGCCAGAGGAGAAAGTTTTTTCTGAACAATAGATAAATTATATCTTGGAGCTAATTTAGCTGAAAACTTATTTACGGCATTAGATAAGACTTTATTACGTCTCCACACTCTATCACCAACTTTAAATTGAATATCACACTTCCTTAGATCATAAGCTTTAGCGTTTCTTTCATGAGAGATATGAAGTTTTTGTTTAACTTCTATAAATATTTCCTTAAGTTCTTCAAAAGATTCAGCATAGGTATTTTTATCTCCTGGAGAGATTTCAATAGTAGGATCATTAGGAATATTACCAAAGTAATTTCCACAAAGAGGTACATGATGTCCAAAAGCTAAGAAGGTTGGAGGATAACCAGTAACTTGATGTCTAGCCGTATTATAGGCTTGTCGAAATGCTGGTATGTGTACATCCCAATCAGTATGTTTATTTACGAAACATCTTAAAGTATTTCCTATAGTCTGATTATTTCTTTCAACAGGATTTACTTGAGGAGAGTAAACAGCAGTATATCAGAGTTTAACTTGATATTTCTTACAGACATTTTTAAAGACATTACCCGCCAGATTAGAGCCGTTATCGCAAATTAAAATTTGGGGAACTCCAAACATAAGAAAAATATCTTCTTCAAGAATTTTGGTAATATTAGGAGCTTTAGCTGACCTCAGAGGAAAAATTAAAAGATATTTAGTGAAGAAGTCACTAATAACTAAAATCCAAACCAAACCTCTTTTCGAGCGTGATAATGGACCTATTAGATCTACACAAATTAATTGGAAAGGAAAGTTAATAATTTTTTCTCTGCCCATAAGACCCATTTGAGCAGTATTACTAATCTTATTTGCACCACATATCAGGCATTTTCTGACTTATTTGAGGACATCTCTCCTCATCTGTGGCCAATAATAATATTCTTGGACACGATGGATAGTCTTAAAAAAACCAAAGTGACCAGAAGTAGGATTGTCATGACAAGAAGAAATCACCTCTTGCCTTTGGGGTTTAGGGACTAATATTTTCCATTCACGAAAATTATAGACCAAAGGTAATTGTGAAGGAACGGACTTATAAACTTTATTATTTTCAACTTTCCATTGTGGATAGTTTTCAGGAGATTTGAAGATGTTTTCGCGCATCAAAGGTACCAATTATCTAAAGCTTGAAAATCTACATCAATGATAGATACTTGAGGAAAAACTCGAGAGGGAGAAGGTAAGTGGTTGACATTAGATGATGTCAGAGATAAAATGGAAGCAGATGGATTTTCTACATTCAAATCGTTAGTTTCAGCATGAGGTATACGACTGAGTGCATCAGGTACAACATTATGAGCTCCTTTTCTGTGGACCAAATCAAAAGAAAATTGTCGTAAACGTATGGACCATCTTACAAGATGACCAGAAGGATTTTTGAGTGAATTGAGCCAAAGTAGAGAATAATGATCAGTTATCACGGTAAATTTAGTTCCTTCTACATAGCAACGAAAATGTTCTAACGAGAAAATTACACTCAAAAGTTCGCGTTCTGTGACACTATAGTTTCGCTCAGTCCTAGACAAACCACGAGATGCATAGGCAATGACCTTTTCTTCGCCGTCCAAAACTTGGGTGAGTACACCGCCAAGGCCGCGATGACTGGCATCACATTGGATTATAAAAGGCTGATTAAAATCAGGCTGTGACAAGATAGGTGCAGAAACTAATAATTCCTTAATTTTTATAAAGGCAGATTCGGCCTCATCGGACCAAGAAATAGGTTGTTTTTTGTGCTTTCTTCCTTTCAGCAGGTCATTATGAGGACTAACTAAGGCAGAGAAATCTTTAATGAAGCGCCTTTGGTATAGACTACAAATCTTTTTACTTCAGTAGTGTTATTTGGTCGGGGATAATTCACCATAGCCTCCACTTTTGAAGGGTCCATCGCTAAAGAATTTTTTTGTACTAAAAAACCACAATATACCAAAGATCTTTTAAAGTATTCACATTTCTTAAAATTTACTGTAAGATGTGCCTCTTTTAATTTATCTCGGACAAGATATAAGAGTCGAATATGCTCGGAAAATGTGCTTGAAATTACTATAATATCGTCAAGATAGCAAAAGATATTTGGTTCATACTTCGGACCAAAGATTGAATCAACTAATTTTTGTTGCGTCTGCGCAGAGTTACAAAGGCCAAAGGGAATCACTTTAAATTGAAAATGACCTCGTCCGAGAACAGTAAAAGCAGTTTTTTCTTTGCTTCCCTCATCCAGAGGAATTTGCCAAAAAGCTTTACGCAAATCAATTGAAGATATATATGAAGCACCTCGAAGATTATAAAGAATTCTATCAATGCGTTGAAGCGGATATGGATCTTTTTGAAGGCATTCGTTTAAATGACGCCCATCGAAACAAAAGCGATATTCATTGTTCTTCTTCTTTACCAAAAGAACAGGAGATGACCAAGAACTCTGTGATTCTTCAATCACATCCGGTTCCAACATAGAATCTAATTCATCATTAAGAATTTTTTGCATATAGGAGACATAAAGTAAGGTCGCTTACGAAAATGCTTGGTATCGCCAGTATCTAATGTCAATTTAATCTTATCTGTTCTACCAATACCATTAGAACTGTCAATTTCCTTAAAAGATTCAATAACTAATAACGCTAATTTTTTATCAGAGGGAGATAAGTCATCAATAGAAAAACAGTAGCTAGCCGAGGACAACAGAGGACTGATTTACTAATGTTAGATGTCCTAGAGGCAGGAGTCGAAGAAACCGTCTGGGTATTATTTCTAAAATAAGAACTGTGGTTTGATCTATTATTAGGCTTGGGCCTAGAATTAAAATTATTTTGTCGAAAACTAGGGTTAGTAGAATTAAAGTTAGTTGAACGAAAATTATAATTACTTAAAATAGGGGAAATCTGCACATCAGGTTTTCTTTGAAGTAGGTAAGAAGTTTCTTCAAGTTTGCGGCATAAGTTAATTAAATGTTCCACTGTGGGTATATCATCAAGAGCTAATTTAGCAAGATGCTCAGGTAACAAATTTTTCCTAACATATTTGACTTTTGTTACTTCGGCTGGTTTTGAAGTTAAGCGACAAAATAGGTTTTCCATACAGGTAACATACATAATTATTGATTCATTCTTTTTTTGTCTCCGATATTTTATTTCATCCCAAATATCTTCATCCGGACAGGGTGGCAAGAAATCTTTTCTCAACCGAGCAACTAAAGAGTCCCAATCGGTAACTGAATTTTTAATGCTTCAGTACCAAGAAAAGGCATTTCCGACAAAAAGTTCACAACTTGACTCAAATAATTCTTGTTTAGAAACTTTGCGCGCTATAGCCAGTTCAGTAATTCTTTCGAGAAAATAAAACAATCTCTTTGGATCCCCATTAAATTTAATCCCCCATTCTGACAGTGGAATGCGATAGGAACATGTAGCAGCAGGTGTTGTAACATTAATGCCAAACTTGAAGAAAGTTGAGAAGTAGGGTTAGGAGAGGTAAATAGACCTTGGGTTACTTTATCAAATAATTCAGACTCATACTGCAAAGCACTGGCATAAGCTTCGTCCTTGAAGGTTATGACTTCATCTTTGTATTCAGTTTCAGGTATGGGAAGCCTTCTAACTCGATATTGAACATGAGTTAGTCTGGACTTGCAACGTAAAAAAAGATAATCATTGTCTGACCCTTCAAATTCAGAAATATTTAATTTAAGATCGTTCAAAGTTCGTTCAATTTCAATCTTTTCTTTATCAAAATCAAAAGTATATTGAGAAAGTTCTACCAATGAGGTTTTTGAAGCTCGTTCCTTAGCCAGCAAGCGACTAAGAATTTTTCTCTTGTCATTTACATTACGAGTGCTCCTGACTTCTCGGATTGTCAATTCATAATTTAATTCATCAATAAGTAAGTGACTTACTGTAAAATTGACAGCAGCAAAAGTCATTTTTAGTTTGTAGAGGCAGAAACAAAATATATATTTTTTTAAATATTTAAAAACTAAATTTTTATCAAAAAAAATAAAAAAATTACTAGGGGGTATCAAATATGCAAGGGCTTTGAGTTATTTGAAAAAAAAATTAGACATATTGTAAAAAAAAAATTTAAGGATTTTTTTTTTAAAAGTGGCAACACTAAAAAAAATTCACCCAAGTTGTAACAGCAAGTAGGTAATAAACAAAATTAAATTTGCAAAAACAAAAACTTTGGGTACACACTAGTGTTTGGTATATCTGATGATCAAAAATTTAAGGGAATACCTGTGGGTAATTGTGTAACAAAAACAAAAAAAAATAAAAAGTTATTGAGCAAAAAGAATAAAAAAACTTTTTTTTGTAAAGACCCCAATAAAATTTTTGTGTAAGGACCCTGTCAAAAAATGTGTAAGAACCCTTACTTTATACAATAGTCAGCAATCTAGATTTTCTTATAAAGAACAATACAAGTAGACTCTAGAGTCTGTCTGTCTGTCTGTCTGTCTGTCTGTCTGTCTGTCTGTCTGTCTGTCTGCCTGTCTGTCTGTCTGTCTGTCTGTCTGTCTGTCTGTCTGTCTGTCTGTCTGTCTGTCTGTCTGTCTGTCTGTCTGTCTGTCTGTCTGTCTGTTTGTCTGTCTGTCTGTCTGTCTGTCTGTCTGTCTGTCTGTCTGTCTGTCTGTCTGTCTGTCTCTCTGTCTCTCTGTCTCTCTGTCTCTCTGTCTCTCTGTCTCTCTGTCTCTCTGTCTCTCTGTCTCTCTGTCTCTCTGTCTGTCTGTCTGTCTGGCCCCGTTTAAAAATGAACAAAAACCACGGAACACAAGCCAAATAAAAGGGTGGGGGTAGATTTCAAAAATTAGAGTTTATGTAAAAATATGGCGTGTGTGATATCAAACGAAAGGTAATTGAGTCTGGAGTTAAACTTAATAAATTTTAGTTAAAAAAAAAGGGTGGGGGTAAATTTCAAAAGTTAGTGTTTAAGTGGAAATATGGCTGTGTGATATCAAACGAAAGGTAATTGAGTCTGGAGTTAAACAAAATACATTTTAGTTAAAAAAAAAGGTGGGGGTAGATTTGAAAAATTAGAGTTTAAGTCAAAACATGGCTTGTGTGGTATCAAACGAAAAGTAATTAAGTCTGGAGTTCAATAAAATATACTTCAGTTTTTAGTTATATTAGCTTTCACGTAGATACACTATAACTATAGTACCCAGTGTGTGCTTAGGTGCCTATAGATTGGCAGAGTATTGATTTCTTGATTAAATTCATTAGGTAGTTTACTTACATACGTGGTAAAGATTAGGCATTTTTCTGGTGTTTAGGAGATATTACAGTGCTACACTTTATCAGGGGGGGGGGTGAAAATTATATATTTTTAAGAAGTCCGCCATTTTAAATTTTGTATAATAGAAAATAAGATTTTTTTTTCAACACAAAAAAATTTAAATTTTAGACTATTTGTGAGGGGATTATACTTAGTCAAACTTTTTCGTTTATTTTTGTTTAATGGGAGGAAACTGTAAGCTTTATAAAAAAGTTTATATAACGTTTTTTCTAAGAAATATTTAATTTCTTTTTCATTTATTTTCAAAAAAACTACATCTTTAAATTTGGCAAAAAAATATATTTAATCGACAGATCTTGCTGAGCTACAGACTCGGGTTTTAGCTAGAGATATATGTCTCAGTGGCGTATGCAGAGGGGAGGGCTTGAGGGCTAAAGACTCCCCCAGAACCACTAAATATTGACCCCTAAACATGAATTTTCTCCAAAAATCAAGATCGACGAGCGCTCACGGCTCCCCCCAGGATTTATTTCTTCGTAGTTGTTTCTGTTAGTTTCACAAAACTTAAGCTCTACACGGAGCTATCGCTTACATTCACCTGAGGATGGCCCAAAAGGTCAAAACCGGTCCGGACGGGGATCATTCGTATCCTTGTGATCGACGCTAGAGATAGTGAAAACCAAACAGTTTTAACAAGTTCCCAACGAAAGCATCAAGCCATCAGTATAATTCAATGCCGAGAGGGGTATTTTCCCTCGGAGTAGTTGTTTCTGTTGGTTTCACAAAACTTATGCCCTACACGGAGCTATCGCCTACATTCACCTGAGGATATCCCAAATGGTCGAAACCGGTCCGGTCATGGATTGGCATGGATTACTTGTTCCTGATTGTCAGGACGTATTCCAGACGGGGATCATTCGTATCCTTGTGATCGACGTTGGAGATAGTGAAAACCAAATAGTTTTAATATTTAAGTTTTAAAGTAGTAAAATATGCGAAATATTTTTCAAAACGTTTGCAATGGCTTATTTAAAATTTTTAAGTTTTTTAATTTTTTCCCATGGTTTTATCATAGTTCCTATCAGTTTTCCAAAGCCTAGCTCTTTAGCGTTTCTGGAAGTGGGCAAGTGGGGTTTTTAATTTTTTTCAATAGTTTTATCACAGTTCTTATCAGCCTTCCAAAGCTCAGCTCTCTAACGTTTCTGGAAGTCGGCAATGGTACTTTTACATCATTTTTACATTTATAGGGGAGGAAAGTAAATTAAAATGATGGTGTTTTGAATTTTTTAAAATAGTTTTATCATGGTTCCTATCAGTCTTCTAAAGCTTAGATCTCTAGCGTTTCTAAAGGTGGGCAACGTTACTATTAAATTAGAATTTTGCGCGTTTTTGATTTTTTCCAAGGGTTTGGTCATAAATTTTATCAGTCTGCAAAATTTCAACTTTGTAGCATGTCTGCAAGTACAATAGAATTTTGATGATCTATACATGAGTAAGTGAGTGAGTGGTAATTTCGACGTTTTTTGAAATTTCATAACTACTTCAAATATGGGCTGAAATGTTTCAGGAAAAGATGGTGCAGCAGTTTGCGCGAACTTGTCAAGGCACTGCCGTGCCCCCAGATATTCAAACATTTAACTTAATGCAATGCCATTATTTCCGAATGCACCGGGTCGACCAAACCAAGACTTGCCCGATTTACCTTGCACGAACCGTAATCATTAAGTTAGGTCTAAAATAATTATTGATTTAAAATAATGTTAAGCACAAAACCCACACAGAAAAAACACAATTGTTAAATTTACATGTTTGATATTGGATATAAGTTTCTTATACATTTGGATCGTCGTAACATATTTGATATTGTTAATTTAACGCCTTGGTTTTGTTTATGTTCATCTTTTTAAATTAACAATGCCATTCTTTAACACGTATGGATTTAAAAATCATATTTTTAAAATAACAATACCATTTCATTAAAAATGGCTTACATTGGTATATATTATCTATAATTACCATATAGGCATAGATGGCCCAACACTACTACATTTGACACTTATTTCACTCTACATTTTCCACATATAGGGAATTTAGTTTGATAATGGAAAAACTACTATTTGGTATTTTCAAATAGCAGTGAAAGTAGTTTGTTCCTTTTTTCAAATAGTAGAACTTTTCTCTGTGGAAATTTGCCTTGGAAGAAAATTATATATATATTTATCGGTTTCACAACGTTCTACGTCTTCCGATACCCAATCTCCACTCGTTTCTGTTTGCCCATAATTCATCATCTAGGCCTCTTATGCTTATTTCACTGTCTATTCCTTCTCTCCAGCTTCTCCTCGGCCTTCCTCGTTTTCTTCGGCCAGTTGGTTTCCATTGTAATATTTGTTTAGGTAGTCTTCCATCATCCATTCTTTGTACATGTCCGTACCCAGCAGTTGTTTTGTTCTTATATCATCCACTAAAGTACGTTCACCCACTGTCATAATTTATTTTATTCTTTGATTTGTAACTCTTTCTCTTTTTGATTTCCCTGCTGCTCTTCTCCAATAGTCCATCTCCGTAGCGGAAAGCATTTTTTCTGTTCTATCTTTGATTGGCCATACTTCTCAGCCGTATGTAATAATACTTTTTACAATGGTGTTATATATAAGCTTTTTGTTATGTTTTGATATACTTTGGTCCCAAATTATTCCATTTAATAAAGTTATTGCTTTTCTTCCTTGTACATTTAAGTAAAAGAAAAAAAATTAACGACGAAAAAAATTTAAAACTAAATAGCTTTAAGAATACAGCTTAGTAATTTTAACAATATTAATTAATAATTCTAGCTTGGAAAGATTATAAACTGTTTTGTTAATCTAAGAATATTTATCAGGCTATAGTTAATGTTACGATATTGTTAAGTATAATAAACCATTCGTTTGTGTGTATATAACAATATTATTTGGTTAAGTTAACCAATTTTTTTTTAACTTAACATTTACTTTTTTTCTGTGCAGTGCCTAAGATATATAAACTTACCTACCGGTAGAATAGAGTGAGTCAACTTTTTCACACCGCAAAAATAAGGAGATGACGCATCTTTAGATGTAGAAAGTATCAATTGCCTGAAATAAAAAAATATATATAAATAAAATATACATAGATTCAAAAAAAGGTCAAAAAATTTTTCGCAACATAAGAAAAACTGATCTTTCACGGCAACGATCTTGCAAATAAAGTGTTCTTGATCGATGTGATATCGATGTTTAGGCATAAACAACCTATGAACTTAAAAAACTTTTTTTATAATTTTTGTTCTTTACAATGAGCGTACGCAAAGAATGTTGAATATCACATGAATCAATCAAGTTAAACTATAAACTTATTCCGACCTACATAATAAGATACAATAGATACACAGTGCAGAATTAGATCCAGGGAATCAATTCGAGAATGGCTTGGGCGCTATTAGAGAAGGGCTAGGGTGGCTTAGATCACCGCCCCCCCCCCCCCCCCCCACAAACTCAAAATTAGCTTTCCAAAACGAAATTAGCATTAATTATCACAGGCGCACTGACAGGTCCGTGAACGCGTGAACATTTCCAACTGTGGCACCGGAGCTTATACTTGTGAAAGGAATCAAAACTTTTGCATTTTGGGCCATTTTTGCCTAAAATTTTTGACGCCGTTTAATGCTTATTTTTTTTTTTTCTGCGGCGCAATTTTTCCGAAAAGCTTCTATTTTTTTGTTTTTACTACAATTTAATTTCTGCAGCGCATTTTTTCGGAAAATTATTTAATTTTTCTAAAATTTTTGACAGCGACACTACACTTTTTATTTCCTCAATTGTTATATTGGCCGCCATATATTTATTGAATTATTTGATTTTTTCAAAATCTTTTCTCTACACCAAAAAGTATTTTATTATTTTTAAAATTTCCGTCGCGACGCCATTTTCTTTTCGGTTTTACTAATGTTTAATAATGTTCTGTTTATTGCCCCCCCCCCCTGGATATGATTGGACTAAATAGTAAATTGCTGACGAAATAGGCAAAGAATATTGAGTAAAGCATATTTCGAAATGCAAATATTTTTGTGGCTTTGTAAAAAAGCTCTTTGATAGTCAAAGACAAAGAGTAGGTCGCCTGAGTCAAAGGCCGAGTTTCTAATAAAATATCAATATGGCAAAAAAACAGGGCTACTCGCAGACATTCAGGCACCTCGGGCAAAGTGAAAAATGGCAATCCGAACATTAGGCGATAGGGTTCAGGAGGGCATAATTTTAAAGGAAAGAAATATCGAAAATTCTAATCATTTCTGTAAATACCACGTAATGCAATCGTTACCGGTGCATTTTATCCTCCCGGTATGATTAAATTACTAATTTTATATGATTCTAAATTTCATTACCTTGCCTTCCTAGGACGCGCAGCAATGGCTAGAGAAGGTATTAATTATTATTCTCGGAGAAAAAAAATTATTGAGACAATTTTGGTGTATTTTGACCTATCTTAGCAATATGTGTCCGGCCCACTATAGCTCCTATACCGCAGAAGCAATTTTCATAATATTTTCAGGTAAAATAATGACAGTTAAGAAATTGCTTACATCATAACGGACCATCGCATTAATATGCGGTTTTCAGAATATGGCAATAATTTATATTATTACTAAAAACTAAGTCTTATATAGCGTGAAGTTCAAGGTGCTTATGGGCTAGGAAAGTTATCAGATCCATTAATTTTTTTGGCGTTTTATTACATTTTAGTTGTTCACCATACCTCTATAATTATAGAGGTATATCTGTGACTAGTACGCTAAGCAGAATATACGGTAAAATAATAAGAAATAAAGGGGAAAGCGAATATAAAGACATGGAGGCAGAAGAACAAGCCGGTTTCAGGGCGGGTAGATCATATACGTAATATTCCAATACACCCGGTTAGCTATTTACTCTATAAGTGGATTTTGAGTATCACATTAAAGGATGACAATACGAAAATTGCATAAGTGTGTCCTTTACAGGTATACGAAAACGGTCACGCCCGAACGAATCAGCGCCGTCACTAGACTATGGGTATTCCCTTGAAGAATAGTTTTTTAATTATGTTTTAAAAATTCCATAAAGAATATAAAAAAGTTTATAGAATTAAATTTGTTGTAATTATTAGATTCAAAATTTTATATTACGCTACAGATACACTATTGTCTTTAAAATGGTGCTGTGTTAGTTTACAATAGAAGTGCTAAAACTCAAACAATTAATTTTACGATTTTCTATATAATCTAATGACAGTGTAAAAAATTCTACCTTTCGCACCAAACTTATCCTTAAACAGTTCCCAAAGTACCAAGGTATTTTTTGCATGCGAGCAGAAAATAATAAAATACGTAGGCATTTCTAAATGGCCGAACAAGGTAGGTAGATAGGTATATTATTTTTCTACAGGCGTGAAAAATAAACTACTGCCTCTAGTAAATATCTCTCTCAAAAATTAATAAATAATATTGTTTTGTATCATCATGCATTTTGCGTGCGAAAAATTGCACTTTTCCGCACTAATTCGGAAAGAAACCTTCCCGTAGCAACAAAGTTATAGTCATAAAAATCACTAAAAACCCCAACTTGACAAAATTTAATACAAAGAAATCTCCCCTTTGGTACACTAAGGGCGTAAGTCACATTCATTACACACGTAGCCTTCGCACTTATTGTACCAAACAATAAGGACGTCAGTTGCGCGTGTAATGAAAGGAAACTTACGCCTTTAGTGCACCAAAGGGGAGAAATACAATTTAAGGTTTTTTCCAAATATATTACGTATTTGTTTTTTTCCTTAAGCCGTTGACGACATGTTGCACCTAAGAAGTTCGGTCAAGCAGTCGTGTATGGAAAAATAATTTACCTACTCGCGTGCGGTAAAGTAATTACTTTACCGCACGCCGTTCGGTAAAGGTACTTTACCGAACCCGCACCATTTGGAGACCTTAGCAACGCGGCAATAAGACAACTTCAATATTTGTTTACATTTCATCAATTTCGTCTAGTTTGACATGTTTATTTATCAATTCATGGGCGCACCCAGGTGGGGGCCCCCCAAGCCTTAGATTTTTTTACATATTTCAGAAAAAAACACAAAAAATAGCTTAAAATTCGACATTATGAGGCTTCGGGATAGTTTTTGTAAATTGGATGCTCCTTATGTTATTTAAGGGTTGAAAAGACACTTTCCGCCCGTGTTAGGTACAATATTTTACCTATGAGTACCTTTTTTTGTAAATTTAATGTAATTTATAAATAAACATGTCAAATTAGACGAAATTGAAATGTAAACAAATATTGAAGTTTTCTTATTACCGCGTTGCTAAGGTTTCCAAATGGTGCGGGTCCGGTAAAGTACCTTTATCGAACGGCGGTAAGTAGAGACACTTTCCGCCTGTGTTAGGTACAATATTTTACCTATGAGTACCTTTTTTTTTCAAAAAATTTAATGTAATTTATAAATAAACATGTCAAATTAGACGAAATTGAAATGTAAATAAATATTGAAGTTGTCTTATTACCGCGTTGCTCCAAGGTCTCCAAGTGGTGCGGGTCCGGTACACCCAATATGCAAAATCATCTTTTCGCAAAATGATTTATACACATATTATATAGTTTCTCTTTATTTTATTAAAAATTATAGCAGACTATTTAATTATTCTGTCAGTTACTCCCTAAAAACTAACTTCTTGCGCGCAGAAAGGTGAAGTTTTCCACATCCTAGTAGAAAATAGTAAATTTAACAAGTACAAAAATATTACTTTGCCGCATGTAATTGCAGATGGCCGAACAACGCGCTTAGATGGCCGGGCCAGCAATTAAGTGAAACAAAATTTTACAAGTATTTATTTATATTAAATTTTGACAACGTATATTGTTTTGTCTGACACGTTTGTTTTTAATTTTTAGCTCACACATATACTATACTATAGTAGTGTGAGCTATGGTGATCCTAATTTTTTCGAGAAAAAAAAAGTTGCTCCGATTTCAAAAATTTTTATATATCTTTGCGTTTCAGATGATTTTGAAACTTTTTTGTTGCGCCGTCTGTCTGTCTGTCTGTATGTCTGTCTGTCTGCCTGTGTGTCTGTATGTCTGTCTGTAACGACCAACGCGCATAACTCAAAAACCGCTTGGCCGATTTTAATAAAATTGGGTACCTAGGCTGGGTCTTGGGTCGAGATGGTCCCATTTAAAAATGAACAAAATCCACCGAACACAAACCAAATAAAAGGGTGGGGGTAGATTTCAAAAATTAGAGTTTATGTGAAAATATGGCGTGTGTGATATTAAACGAAAGGTAATTGCGTCTGCAGTTAAACAAAATACATTTTAGTTTTTGCTTTTTTAAGGGTGGGGGTAGATTTTTAAAATTTGAGTTTAAGTCAAAACATGGCTTGTGTGGTATCAAACAAAAGGTAATTTAGTCTGGAGTTGAATAAAATATATTTTAGTTTTTAGTTAAATTAGCTCACACGTAAACTATAACTATAGTACCTAGTGTGAGCTTAAGGGCCCATATATTGGCAGAGTATTTTTTTAAGTAGCAAAGAGTGATGCCATGACGCGACGAACGCGGCGGATCCAAGACATGCGACGAAGGGTCACATATTTTACAAATGCATGGCGGGACAGGCGAAACGCGACTCTATTAGTCGAGACACACGTAAGATCGCTTTTCGTTGATTATCTCGCTTGTGCCATTGTTTCCCTTAATAAACAATGCTTTTGCGTTGCGATGTCCGTGTAGAGTCATGGTAAATTTTAGCTCACACTACTACTATACTATAGTAGTGTGAGCTATGGTGATCCTAATTTTTTCGAGAAAAAAAAAGTTGCTCCGATTTCAAAAATTTTTATATATCTTTGCGTTTCAAATGATTTTGAAACTTTTTTGTTGCGCCGTCTGTCTGTCTGTCTGTCTGTCTGTCTGTCTGTCTGTCTGTCTGTATGTCTGTCTGTCTGTCTATCTGTCTGTGTGTCTGTATGTCTGTCTGTAACGACCAACGCGCATAACTCAAAAACGGCTTGCCCGATTTTAATAAAATTTGGTACCCTGGCTGGGTTTTGGGTCGAGATGGTCCCATTTAAAAATGAACAAAATCCAACGAATACAAGCCAAATAAAAGGGTGGGGGTAGATTTCAAAAATTAGAGTTTATGTAAAAATATAGCGTGTGTGATATCAAACGAAAGGTAATTGAGTCTGGAGTTAAACAAAATACATTTTAGTTTTTAAAAAAAGGGTGGGGGTAGATTTGAAAAATTAGAGTTTAAGTCAAAACATGGCTTGTGTAGTATCAAACGAAAGGTAATTGAGTCTGGAGTTCAATAAAATATACTTCAGTTTTTAGATATATTAGCTTTCACGTAGATACACTATAACTATAGTATCCAGTGTGAGCTTAGGTGCCCATAGATTGGCAGAGTATTTTGACTTGTTATAACAAGAACGTTGAATTAGTTGTTGTTTTTGTGTAATCTAATACAGTGTTTTCAATGTGTGTATGTAGTTAAAACAGAGTGTATTTAAAATAAACAATATATACAAACAGTGGCGGATCCAGGGGGGGCCAGAGCCCCCCCCCCCCACCCAAACATATAATTCATTTTTTAGTTCAGCAGCATCATTTATTTAAAATTTGTCAAAAATTCTACTTATTTTTTTAAAATTTCGCCTGCGGCGCTATTATTCTTATTTAGCTACTAAATTTCACATCTCAATTTCTATCAAAAACCACTAAAAAAAATGTTTTTGATGTTTGCTGCCACTTTGACCCCTGCCCTCGGGAAATTCTGGATCCGCCACTGTATACAGAGTGTAAATAAGATTTAAGTGCAGAACAAATAAGAAAGCCAAAATTATATTTATTAGTATGATATAAGAAGTGAAACCAAAATAAGTTTGGGACAGTCACGTGAAATATATTTATTTTTTAATATAATTTTTTGTGACAAGTTTATTTATTACTCTGTCTTTGTCACTTTCCAATCACCCCGTTTTTAACTTAAGGCCAGCGCAAACACATTATTTGCCCCGATAAGCCTAGGCAGTCCATGTGAAAGATAGATTTGTGCACACTCGATATTTCTTTTCTATATAAACTTTGCATAACACATTGAAAGTTATCGTTACTTGTTTAGAAACTTTAAAAAATAGTTGTGGTATACCATGTATCCCAGATAAAAGTTATTACACGGTTTCTTATGAGAATTTTGAAAACAGTAATACACACAAATTTGGATTATTGGGTAAACATTGGCGCTATTCCGAGCCCAGTCTATTTCAAAAATAAAAATATCTATAAAGACTTTTAAAAAATCAAGCAATAAATAAATTATTTTTATTAAAAGCAGTTTTTAGTTTTTGATTGATATTTGGAAAAACCCTTGTGGTTATTTTAAATTTTAATACAGCACCTGATTGGGCTCAGAATATAGTCAGTTTTTTCCATTTAACCAGAATTATAATATGTCTTATCATTTTCAAAATTCTCATAAGACCCCATGTAGTTACTTTTATCTGGGACACCCTGTATAGTAAGTACTTTTTGAATATTATCTATATGTAAAAATTATACTACCCGCTACTACTAAATCTTAATGAATTATATACGAAGTAACTGGAACGACCACGGCTATATGAGACACTGAGACAAAAATTTAACAGTTTTTTTAGAGTGACAACATACAATAAATGCTAAGCATTGCAATCTTTCTCTCTCTAGTTCTAATCACCTGTGGTATTCTGTGAACTTAATACTTCAAGGAGATTGTCATTTGTGATTTGTCATTAAAGTGTCTGTCAATGTTGTCAGTAGCACCTCCTGCGCAGCGTGCTCTATATCAATATTTTTGCCTCACTTTGCATATAGAGATTATTGCCGTTAATAGGTCTTACGAGAATCTCTCAGTTTAGTGCCCTCTTTAGCCTATTAACCTTTCCATCATTTTTGACGTTGGTCAAAGCTGTCACATTATTTATTGATCCAGGAGACGATGTGAAGCCTTCCAAAAAGGCGCCACAAATGAAATTGCCTTATTTGAAAAAAAACTTACTTGCGATTAAACTCTTTAAAAAAAATCTCTATATCGTTATTTAAAGTTGTAGTTGTACATTTACATAGATAGGGTTTTTGGCCACTGTGCGCCGATAAATCAATGTGACGACACGGGTCAAATGTGTGGGGACGATATACACCAATAAAATAATATGCATGAGTAAATTAAAGCATGTGTTTAAAAATAACCAATCACGACATTTTATACTAAATTCTACAAGAAGGACACTCTTATGTACATTTGATATTGCCATTTCTTAATGTGTTCATCAAGAACTGGAAATTACCGTGGGTATTGGAATATTACGTATATGGGGTAGATCGACTTCTGATCGTATAACCCAAGTTATTGAAAAGAAAATGGCATACGGACAAGAGCTGCATCTGCTTTACGTCGCGACGTAATGTCTGAAGGCATATGATAGTATACCACTAAATCTACTTTGGAAAGCGTTGGAAAACACAAACATAAGCGTACAACTAATTAAGGCCATCAAAGAGTTATACCGCAATAGTAAGGCAAAAGTTAAAATAAAAGCAAAACTAACCAAAGGCTTTCAAGTAAATAAAGGTCCTAAACACGGTTGCTGTATCTCGCCTACGCTCTTCAAGATATACTTGGAACAAGTCCTTAAAGTATGGAAGAGAAAATGCCAAAACATGGGAATTCCGTTGGACGAAACCACCTTGTATACTTTATGTTTTGCCGATGATCAGATAGTAGTGGCTCAGGATTATGATGACCTCGAAAACTAATAGAAGAGTAAAATAAGTGGGGACTAGAGTTTAATCTCAAGAAGACAGAGTATATGTGTATCGGTGGAATGAAACAGCATCTAATCTCAAATACCGAGCAGCGAATTCAGTCCTGTGTTGAGTATAAATACTTAGGTCTAAAAATTACAGCTGACGAAACACTAGACAAAGCTATAAAAGATCGAAACGTACAAGCAAGAAAAGCAATATAACAATAATAACTGAATATGCAACTTTATTACATGGAATAATTTGGGACCAAAGTATATCAAAACATAACAAAAAGGTTATATATAGCACCATTGTAAAAAGTATTATTACATACGGCTCAGAAGTATGGCCAATCAAGGATAGATCAGAAAAAATGCTTTCCGCTACGGAGATGGACTATTGGAGAAGAGCAGCAGGGAAATCAAAAAGAGAAGGAGTTACAAATCAAAGCATAAGAGACATTATGACAGTGGGTGAACGTACTTTAGTGGATGATATAAGAACAAAACAACTGGTCTGGTACGGACATGTACAAATAATGAATGATGAAAGACTACCTAAACCAATACTACAATGGAAACCAACTGACCGAAGAAAACGAGGACGGCCAAGGAGAAGCTGGAGTGAAGGAATAGACAGTGAAATAAGAATAAGAGGCCTAGATGATAAATTATAAGCAAACAGAAACGAGTGAAGATTGGGTATCGGAAGACGTAAAACGTTGTGAAACCGATATATATATATATATATATATATATATATATATATATATATATATATATATATATATATATGTTCACCATGCCATAAAAAGTGCGACTTTGCTACTATGTGCAATTACCGCAGTAATTTGTGAAAATTACACTCCTCTTATGGGAATTTTAACATATGGAGAAAATATTCGTTACACCTCAAATCCATCCATCCTTGACATATGTTCCCGCTCTGATAATAGTACTCTTAGGTGAACTGTCAAACTACAGACCTGACCAATAAAATTGCAGACTCTGCCATGGCAAAAACAACATTAATTATTGAGATATGCAGAAGTTAATCCGGGGGAGGGGGCTTGAGCGCAGAGCGATACATTTTAAATATATTGCATATTCAGTGGCTCTGGTGGGGGGCTTCGGCCCTCTAGTCACCCCTGCGCACGCCACTGGAAAAATGTAGAGTTGTATTTTAATGAACCACTCCCAACTAAACTATTCAACAAAAAATTTATGAGTAATCCATGGAATTTTATTGTACCAAAACTGGAGCAGCTGGGTAATAAAAAGCCAAAATTGAAACAGCCATAACTCAGATTTAGTGCACAAAAACGCTGATAGCATAATACACAATTTGCTTCTAGACTAGACTGAATTTTTATGAAACCGTTATTGTCTATAAAATTAAAAACAGAGCCGGTTCATTAAACGGACAAATAGATATATATCTGCGAGGGCGACCGTTTTTGTGGTTCGCTTTTTTGATCATTTTGCGTCACGTAATTTTTTTGAGGCGTGGATGACAAACTAAGCCTTGCTTTGCAGTTTAAATGCCTATGGTCAGTGCTTATTTTTAATTTTTTTTTGAATTTAATGATTTTAAAAGTAATATGGTGCACTTAAGAAAATAAAGTTACATTATTAATATAAGCAAATTTACAAAAAATTTAAAATAAAACTCCATTAAGTAACCAATGCTTTGTTTGTCATCCACGATATGTCAAACTGTTCTATTTTTGATGTCAACCAACACTCATTGTGTTTTATGTGTATTTTCTTGATAATGCGCTACGAAGGGGCAAATTTACAAAGAAGCACTTATACTTAATTGGAATGGAACTCGTCATTTAAAACAAATTAAATAAAAGTACTATAGTCAAACAAAAATTACATAAAATAACAATTCACGTCTTTACAAGGGCGGTTTTAGAACAGAAGTCTGGGGGGTAATGGTGAAAAGCTGACGTAAATAAACGCGCAAAAAAAAAATCGAAGAGGAAATATTCGCACAGGAAAAAACGCTACACAGAAAAAAGCGCACGCGTAGTAAACGGTACACTAAAAAAGCGCACCTAGTAAAACAGCGCACAGGGAAATCAAACAAAGAAAAGTTTTGACCTATGGAAAAATCGCATTTTTTTTTTTTTTTTTTTTTTTACGGGTATGCGCACTCGCAAGGAGATCCCTATCACGCTCGAGAAGCGGCAAGTGCGCGGAAATGTTGGTGTGTGTTGGTTTTGAAACGGTTCAGGTTGTAACCTGCAGGGAAAACTGTCGCAGGGAGCTTATTCCACAGCGATGCTGTTCTCCAGAGATATGAATTCTGATATAATGAGGTTCTTGGTGCCTCTATTTTGACAATAAATTGATGGTTACCGTCTGTTTGACGTGTTCGACTAGTAGGTGCTACTCCCGGGGGGATCATACGTGCCAACTCTTCAGAGCATTTTCCGTGATAATACCTGTAGAAGAGAGATAGATCGCCCACAGTTCTTCGATGTTCGAGACTATCCAAGCTACGGGTAAGTGCGGGGTCATTGATCAGCTTGATAGCTCGTTTTTGCACGGTGTTCAAAAGCATTAAGGTATGTTTGGGTGCCGCACTCCATATATGTGAGCAGTACTCCATAGTTGGTCGAATCTGGGCTTTGTAGAGTGTCAGCAGTTGGATTGGTGTATACAGATGTCTTGTACGAAATAGCACCCCAAGCTTTTGGAATGCCCTTTTAGCTATATCTGCCACGTGACTGTGCCAAGAAATGTTGGTCTCTGCAGTGACTCCTAAGATGTTCAACTGGCCCTGCAATGCGATAGCACTTCCAGATAGCATGATGTTTGGCTCACCGGTGCTGGTCTTTTTTGAAAACAGGGCTGCTTGGGTTTTCTGCGGGTTGAACTGTACAAGGTTTTTGTTGCCCCAGTCCTCTATTATCTCCAAGTCGTTATTTATCTGTGATATTTCAGTTAGTCTAAGGTATGACTGAGGAGACTACATTGCCATCATCTGCAAAGCAATAAAGTGGATTTACTGTTTTATCTATGAGGTCATTTATGTAAATCAGAAAAAGTGTTGGCGAAAGGATTGCTCCCTGTGGCACACCAGCATTTATTTGGTAAGAGTTGGAGTTCCGGCCATCCAGTGCAACAAAAATGGATTTATCCTTAAGGTAACTTTCAAACCAAGTGCAAAGTCTCGGCGACAATCCCGTTGCTTTGAGTTTGTTGAGCAGATTTTCATGCCAGACTTTATCGAATGCTTTAGATATATCTAAGGCAATTGTTCTTGTTTCACCTCGCAACTCAATCGCTTTTTGCCATAAGTGAGTGACGTATGTAAGTAAATCGCCAGTTGACCTATATTTTCGAAATCCGTATTCCTTGTCGTTGATAATTTTGTACTTTTCCAAGTACTTGGTTAGGTGATTGTTCACAACTCTTTCCATTACTTTTGATATCACCGGAAGTAGAGCAATTGGTCTATAGTTTAACGGATCTGTCTTTTTTCCTTTCTTTGGAATGGGTTGTACTGCGGCAGACTTCCATGATGATGGATATACTCCTTGCCTATAAGATAAATTGAATAATTTTGCGAAAGTTGGGGTGAGTTCGCTAGCACAATTTTTGAGTACTATCGCAGGAATGCCATCTGGACCCATTGCTTTGTTTGTATCCAACTTTTTAAGGGATTTTCGTATTTCTCTGTAACAAAAGGGTACCTCTGGCATACTGTGGGAAACCCTTTCAATGAACGGTGGAGTTTTTCCATTTGGCACTGTTAGGTTTGAGTTGGAGGAAAAGATTTTGAAAATAAATGTTAGTCTTTAGGTTTAGAATGGTACCTAATGTTACAGGTTACCTGATCATCTTAATTTTGCTCACAAAATAGGGTAATATACAAGGTGTAAGGGGACACAGGGCAACTTTTTTGAGATACAGAGCCTTAATGTTGGCAATTTTGATAATAAGTTTTTTTAAAGTTTTGTATTAGAACAAGAGCAATAAGTCAAAATAAAAATATTTTTTTAAAAATGCTGCGGGCAATTTCTTTGAGGAGAAACTATTTTTTTGGAACAAACTTGTATAATGCCATATTAAACGCAACGTTGTTCTTGATATTTTTTGTTAATAAAAATAAGTCTCCTCGGAGACATATTAATAAAATTGATATTTAAAAAAAAAGTAAGCAAGGATTTTTTTTTTGTTTTTTTTTTATACATTTGTGGAAATTATTTTGACCGCCTAAACCTCCTTAACTTTTTTTGTATGCAAACAATCGGTAGTTAGACAGGAAGTTGATTTGCACAGCTAATCCTTTACTCTTTTTAAACTGAAACCTGACACAGTTAACAGTTTTTATTGCAATGTTGCTGCCGATCTTAAGCCATATAGGTAATGTTCAAGTAAATGATTCTTTCTCATTTTTACTACTGATTTAGAAGGGGTCAAACGCGTTCTTAAATCTAGTAAAAATCAAACGACTGTAGGTTCAGACGGCATTTCAACGAAAATCCTTAAGGAATTGCTAGATCAAGCCCATCAACTCTGAAACAAGGACTCATAATACCCATTCACAAAAATGAAGCAATGTATCGAGTGATTCAGCAGCTCTTCAAGCACTAGAATGATGGCTATGCTACTGCACGGGCTTTCTTTTCTTACTAAAGGTTTTTGACTATGTGAGTTACAGAACGTTACTGCGGAACCTGAAATTTTATAGTGTCCGTGGTGGGGTCGTGGAGTGGTTCAGATTATACTTATCGTGCCGCACTCAGCGTGTAGCCACGGGTGGCGTAAACTCCTCGGAGCAGTGTGGCACATATTGTGGCATAGCAGAGATCCTGAAGAGTTGGCCCAGATTATATCAAATAACATTAAGGCTATTAAACAGTTGTGCGATGCCAATGGGCTTTCCACAGGTATTGGGATTCGCTGTAACGTTCGTGATATTTTGATCTACATTCATTTAATTCATTCATTTAAATCCACTCAGTCAACTAAGTTCCTTGGGCTCCAACTAGATGGAAATCGTTTCAATCTCATATCATTTCACTCAATAAGAAGCTAGCTTCTGGTTGCTATTGTGTGCGGACAGTACTTAACAATCTTGGGCTCCAACTATAGATGGAAATCGTTTCAATCTCATATCAGTTCACTCAATAAGAAGCTTGCTTCTGGTTGCTATTGTGTGCGGACAGTACTTAACAATCTGGATATTAAAGTGGTTAAATCTGTGTACTGCGCTGTTATACAATCGCACATTTTATGACATGGTGAACAACTATATATATATATATATATATATATATATATATATATATATATATATATATATATGTATATATATACATTGCATTGCAAGTATATATTTTTGTCAGCTATTTAACAACTAAATAAACAAAAGTTTATATTGTGATAATTTTGACAACCATAAGTTTCCTTATTATTCGGGGGTAATCTCACAAGTACATCTAATTTATCCGAAAAAATTTGGAAAAACGAGTTGACAAGTAATTTGTTTAAAACAGACGAGGCTTTTTATACGCAAGTGTTTTGTTTCAAACAAATTACGTAGAAAACGATTTTTTTAAATTTTTTCAAAGGATAAATTAGATGCACGAATGCTATTTGGTAAGATTATTTCCTGACTAAACAAAAAACCTCATTTAATAAAAATATGACAATTTATTCAATTAAATATAGCAACGAACAATGTAATTTATTGGGTACTATTACTTAGGTTACAATCTACGAACGGACGTTTTTCTACTTCTTCGCTGATTTCTGCGTCTTGAACATGTCCAAAACGCTTCATCTTGCTGCACAGAAATTTTTGACGTTGAAACCCGTCTTTTTGAATGGTTCAAATTGAAGGTGGGAAATAATCGAGAAATATTCAAATAAATTACACTCGTGCATCAAACTAACCAGATAATTTTTTCATTACAAATTGCAGTCGTTCGTTTTGCGAAAATGCCCCCTTCCTGCGGAGTTGGGCTTTTTCGCGAAAATATGAAAACAAACTCTTGCAATTATAAAAAAAACACGTTTTATCAAAAAATTATCGGTAAATTTGAGGCAATTATCACCGAAAACAACGCGATAGGAACACCACGAGATAATTAAACTAAGATTTGGATTTCGTTGCACAGTGAAAAGCAACACTTGTTTTTAGCAATCGCTAAAAAAACAATTAGTTTCTGCCAGTTTATCAACTCAACTAAGCCAAATTTACTACCAGTAATTAGCTCAACACAAAGATCGTTCCTACCTACAATAATTCCTGTTCAGAACAGCGCTGCAAGGGTTAAAAATCAAGCTAAGAACACTTTTTTATAACTTTATGTTTTGGAAACAGAGAGAGTCTCTAAATTCATCCATAAGCTTATCGATGAGAAAAATCGGGTTCCTAAATGCATCGGTGAAACATCAATGAAATCCATCAGGTTTCGGTAGTTCTTATGGATTTCACCGATGCCACTAAAACTTACCAACTATGGCACCCGAGCCGGTGAGCAATTCCATTATCAGCATTTTATCGATGAATATCCGATGGATGTTACTTATCATTTGTCACAATCTAGATTTCATCGATGAAAACATCCGGATGAATTGAAATTCATTCATTCATCTGCCAGTCGATCGAGCCACACCTGCATCATGTTATATGTCCGCAATGCCAATCCTGAGATCCAAAACATCGCGAACAGCGATGGCAGCACTCATATTGCGTGGACCTGTTCAAGATCAAAAACATTCGATTCCATTCGAACATTAAATGCTTCTCATTTTCAAGCCATTATGACCCAATTGGCATCTTTGACTATAAGCATTGCATCTTGTGACCGCAAAATTGAGTCTTGCGATCGAAGAATCCAAGAGTGCGATAGAAAAATGAAGACATGAGCTCGATACTCATACATAAAAGGGTGAGCAGAATCTAACTATTAAATATATTTAAGGCCTCCCTCAGACCGTTAATGATATTGATACTTGGAAAATGCAACCGAGATGCTGTATTTTCCCCAGAATCCAAAATCAACCCCCACCAAAAAAGTAGCAACCTTCTTGAAGACTACAACGACTTTTATATATTATGTCTTGCTGAAACATGGTGCGTTGGAATACTCTTTGGCCGTTGCTATCCTCTAAGTATAGCATGATGTCCTCCAGTGCAACAAAAGATGCGGTACGTGGTCAAGCAGGTGGTAGGTTAGCTATTTTTGTTAAAACAACATTAACCGTCGGCGTCGGGCTGTTGGATTCCTGTGAATGGTGGATATTAACAAAAATTATCTTAGGATCTACCGTTTTTCTATTATGTTATGTTTACTTTAAACCCAAACTTGATATTAATATTGCGTTAGACCTTTTTTAGAACACCCCTAATGATGCAAGAAGATCGTATCTTGACACGCCTCTTAACGTTTTCGGAGATTTTAACGCACGTAATACTTTCTTTTTTTCTCACTCTATACTATTAAAGGCAGGCAGGCCTTTTGTATAAGTGCATTTATTTTAAATGTTTTATTAATTTTGGCGACATTTTAAGGCATTTACTGGTTTGTCTTTGTAGAGGTAGGCTGCCTTTTTGCTAATAAGTTCTTCTTAAATTTAAGCAAAATTAGTAGCCAGAAGTTTTCTTCATTCCTTAAAGGAACCAGTATGTAAACTATAATTTGAAAACCTATTTCAAAAGTCGACCAATTTTAGTTTCCAGACTTCAGAGAGTGAGAAAAAAAGTAAAAGTAGACCTGCAGTAAACATTTGTTGTAGTAAACAATGCAAAAAAATAAAACTTAAGACAAAACCAAGCAGAGTACTGCGATAAATAAAAAATTAGGTTTAGTACCACTTCTTTATGCCTAGAAATAATATAGATGCAAAAAGCACAATAGAAAAAGTCATAATGTCGAGTTATTAATACCCAAACTGACAGCTAAACGGCAAGGGAAAAACCTCGACTCGTCTCAAATTTTGGTGGCCTACACGATACGATTAGTACCAGCATAGTATATCCATTTAGTCACAACAGTTTTGAGCCTTCGACTCTGACATGGGAGATAAAAAAGACTTATACAACAAGTTAATGCAAGTGGATCAAAAGTCTGAGACAGATACGTTTAAAGAAGAAATAAAGGAGCAAAACAATAAGATACTGCAAAAGCTAGAGTCATTGGCGAGATTTTATAGCTTTGGATAACAGTTGGCTTCAGATAGCACTAAATCAGATATTAATACCAGTTTCCCTCTAATGTCCAAATCCAATACAATAATAAAAATTGAATTTATTTTACATCTAAAAAAACCGGCAGTTTTAAAGCTTGGCTACCAGCTCAAAGAAAAACACGCTTATATCAGTTATGATATGTATAAAGATGATCGGGAAGAGGAAGTACTAAAAAAACACCAAAAACGTGCTAAAGCAAAGAATGTTACAGCAAGAATTATACATTTTAAACGGTGAATATTACATAGCGAAACACCTTGAAGAAGAGAAGGGATCACTCTCTGTTGAGGCAATCATCCCAAAACCAAATATAAATAAATAAAAACAGTCCAACAGTAGGCCAATTACACCTTCCGCTGAGTTAACTTAAAATAAGGGCAAGAAAGCCTAAAAATACAAAGGAGGCATCCGAATCACCACAGAAAAAAATAAATCTGGTAATAAAACAAACTTTACGAACAGTACTAGTAGCTTAAAAAGTGCAGGAATCGGCTCGCCAAGCGTCAGAGTAACCAGAACACTAAAACTGGAGAAAAGGTAAAACAAAACTTTTACAAATTTTAGTTAACTGTTTGTCAAGTAGTTCTTTTGTTTGTTACTTTTTACTTATTTTATTAGTCCTTGTTTTTGTACAAAATTTTCTCTTTACGTAAAATAAGATTTACTTAGTTAATAGTTGGTATACTGTTGCACATATTTATTTTTATTATCTTGTGCACGTAAAAATAAATTTATTTATCAAGGAATATCAGTACACAGTGAAATAAAAGTTTCAAAAACATAAATTTTTTTCCAAATTTTTAAATCAATTGCAAGTCCACATTTTTCAAGCGTCCATAAGCATTTAAATAAACTAGTACTTTCTAAATTTAACGAATTTTTGATTTGCATTACTCTCAAGGAAACTAGGAATATGCAAAATATTAATTTACTGGAACTCAAAAACTACTAATCTATATACACAAAGAATAGGTTAAATCAAAATGATGGTGTTTTTATGTTTATAAAAATGTTTTACAACAGCAATATAAATTTCAGATGTGACCACAGTATACTTGGGACCGACACACCAAATCTCTGTAGATACAAAAATAGGTTTCAATAAAGTAAAAGTAGTAGGGCTATATCGATCTCCATCAACAGATAAAGACATTTTTAATCCAAATTTAGAGATTTTTTCTTAAAAACACGGATTGCATGATTCGGTTGAATATTGACCTTATGAACTTAAAAGAAAACTCACATAATGATTATCTTAACATACTAAGCGAAAATGTATTTAAGCCAATAATTAATTACGTAATAACTAGACCCGGCACGAGAATTTGTCTTGATTACATCATTTTAAAAACAAAAAATTATCAACACATAACACCTGGGTCATTCTAGGTCTTGAACGATGTGGTAGATCCCATCATATGCTTTGGTCAATGGCAAAAAACATCGATTGCGCAAGTTTCTCCTACGATCCGACCGAAAAACGTTCAGTCGGTACGGGGCAGGTGAACCGATTTCACTTTAAACGCGTAAAATTCACTAACTCTGAAGAGCGGGCCGTTGGTCGAAAGAAAACATTTCGCACAACACGCGATAGCTCAGGATTTGCCATTGGTCACATCGTTCAAGACAAAGAAAAGTTACCCTGGAGTCTTACTCTTTAAAATAACTGATCATTACCCATTTTCCAGCAGATTTTTTGCAAGTCAAGATTATTTGCTCGCCTGGCTTTGAGGGTGGATTAGCTAGAAACTTTACAAATAACTGAAGTGAAGAAGGGGGCGAGTTTACAAAAAATTTAGAGCTATGTGTCTGCAAAGCTATAACCACGGATCAAATGATTCCCATAAAACAAACCTTGAATATATAAGGACTTTTAAAGTCAATCAAATACAGAGAAGATTTTTATCAAAAATGCAAAAAAAATCCAGGTAATAAAGAATATAGAAACGAGTTTAAAAAATTTCGAAACCTACTTATATTTTTATTAGACAAAACAAAACACGACTATTTTAAACAAAAAATGATCACTAATAAAAATTACAGTAAAAGCTTATGGAATGTTATAAGAGTATTTGGGAAATGGGCAGACTTTTTTTAATGACTTATTTGCCACTATTGGCAGTGAGTTTATTCTTTCTTACTTTAAACGCGATTATATTAGATTCCCGTAATATAAAGTTACGTCCATTTGGTTTTGTATGGCAGAACTTGCCCTTCTAAAGCCAGCGTTACCCTATGGGTGTCGCAGCGGTAAGTTCGACTTAGGGTACCGAAAGTCTCATAAATATTCAGCAAATGCGCAGTTTGAACCTAATTCTCTCTAAATGGTTATACCAAGAGGACCACACAACTAGGAATATAGGAATCTTGTCGCTCAATTAACAATCGATCTTCCGCCCAATGATTTATTTTTGTATTACATTAAAATGAACTCCGCCTTGCCAGTCCCTAGCCAGGGTCCCATTTACATTAAGGGAAAGGAGGAAGGATCGAGGAGTAACACCTCGCAAAAAAACCAGGATTTCCCTGGCCCGGGTGATAGCACCCTGTAAGGACCGCTGTATGGGGTACATACGAAGCTGTTGCTTTACATGTATATGAACCAAATACAGGGGCAACCGGCGAGCCTTGCAACATTGAGGAGCAGATGGCGCTGAAATAAATTTGCCTAGTACGCATACAAATGCCATTAGATCATAGTATCCCCTCAATGTTGCAAGGCTCGTCAGTTGCCATTCTATATGGATCATATAGATATATCGTCAAAGGCTAGAGGAGAAAAACCTGGCCCTCCCAGTAGGAGGTTGAGGTATTAGACTTGTTCTCTAAAACTTGTAAAACACAACAATTACCAAAAAGCCTAAATCATCTAGTAAAAGCAAAAATATTATTCCCTTTAAGATAAAAAATAGAGACGAAAGTACTGAAGAAAATGAAAACCTAGAATGCAAAATGCCGTTTTTTGATCATGTTCTGCAAAACCCCCTTTTTCAAGATAGTTTTTTATTAAATATTTCCGTAAGTATCTATTGTCTACTGCGTATTATTTCTTTTGTTCTAAGCTATAATATGGTTTTAATAATTCTTTGTCGCCCGAATGGTTCAAAATGTAAAATAAATAGTAGCGTTTTGTTTGATAAATTGCAGCAATAAACTGATGCATAAAAATGCGTATATTGGAATTGGAAAATTATGATTAATCGATATAATGAAGATTTTTATCTCTGGATTCGGCTCAAATAAATTGGGTTGCATAGAACAGAAAAACGTTTAATTTCAGGATTAATACTTTTTATTTGAAAGGCTACCATAGAAGATAATTTATTAGTAGGTACAGGGTTTTCCCATATATTTTTACACCATATCTAAAACGTTTATTTGAATAGATATCAAAATATGATAAATACAAAAGTTTCATAATTTTTTACGAAGTTCAAGAATCTTTAGGTCAAAAAAAATATATTTATGTTAAAATTTGACAGGTCGATTTTTTTTTCAATGGACCCTGTATATTATTTTGGATTTTTAAAGATTTTTTCTTCCTGATTTTAAAAATTTATATGTTGATATTATTTCGTTGATTAGTTTTGGAGATATATCCTGAAATAAAATCATAAACGGAATCAGTGTATATAGGAGTACTATTTTATTTGCAACTTGTACAAAATAGAGGTACAAAAGAAGCTCTAAAAAGCTCTCTGGAAAGATTTTTTTTTAATTTCTTAAAAATTAAAATGCCCAAACTAAGTAATACACATAAAGAGCTTAAAAATAAATCAAAATAATAAAACAGTAAGCTGGGTCACACAAATATACCTAGGACAACTTAAGAATAGAATATATCAGGTTAAAAATTACAATGTCTAATAAAGTTTAAGATATAATTCATGGTTAAAAAATTCATCTATGTTATAAAAAACCTGAGTATGTAGCAGATTTTTTAGTTTTTTTTTTAATATGTTTTCATTTTCACTATTTAATACATCACGAGGCAACCTATTTAACACTTTGATTCCCATATAATAGAAACTTTTTCTATTAACTTCTAATTAAAGTTTGGAAGAACAAAAGCATCATTATTTCTTGTAGGGTAGTTATAAATATGTGCGTGAGTTCTTAGATTTTCTCTTTCTCTAAATAACAAAATAGCAATTCTATATATGTAAAGGTTAGGGAGTGTAAATATTTTGTGTTTTTTAAAATATTGTCGACATGATTGCAATCTGTCAAGGGAAAATATTGCTCGAACAGCACGTTTCTGAAGGAGAAACGCACTCCTCGCACCAACAGAGTTGCCCCAAAATTCAACACCATATTGTAAAATGCTATAAAAGTATGCATAATAAATAGTTATTGCGACCTCCCCACCAATATTTTGTTTAGCGATCCTAATTGCATAGATGGCACTGCTTAAAGATTTGTTTAGTTTTGAAATATGGCATTTCCATTCTAGAGCCTGATCAATGAGTACTCCCAGAAACTTCATATCGGCTTGGGTAGTCACGCTTCCAGTTTCCATGGGAATATTGAGTTCTCCAAATTTTTTGTTGGGTTGAAACAGTATAAAAAATTTGTTTGGTTTTCGTATCCCTCCATAGTAAAATTGGTTGTGTTCGTGGGTTATGGGATTGGCTAAATTGAAAGACTATTTATTCCTTGGGACGTTTCGATTCTATATTGAATCTTTTTCAACCCTACAAACAAAACACACTGATAACTATGTTAAATAAAGATTTGTGTTAATCCTTTGGTAATAAAATTAAGGTTAAAATCGGTGACACTTGGTAGTATAAAACTTACTTTCGAAAGACAAGTCATGGAGCCAGAATATAGCTGGTATAGGTAGAATCCATCTCACTGTAAAGCGTGTCCATGGAGCAAACAATGATGATAATTGCTAAAACGTTTATTTTTTGAAATTTTTTTGGCAAAATAATTATTTTATATTTTTTTTTTCGATGATTTGCAATTTTTATTTTTAGGTTATTATTATAGAAAATAATTTTGGTCGGTTTTAAGGACCAATTTATTTGCGGCGAACCACTCACATACATTTTCCATGATATTTTTGCCAGCAACTTGCAGATCATGTAAAAGTTTTTTGTGTAAAGTTATGCTGGTATCATCTGCAAATAATGTGAATAGTGCGGATGGAAAGTTTACGTCAAGATCATTCACATAAATCAAAAATAAGGGCGGTCGTAGTATTGATCCCTGAGGAACGTCGAATTTAAGAGGCCTCAATGTTGACTGTATCTGTTCTGAATGGTTAGGAAAAGTATGTTCAATCTCAACAAACATTTGTCGATTTTGAAGATAAGAAGAGAACCAGTTAACACCAATACCATAATATTCAAGCTTTTCAAGAAGTACAGTGTGATCCACACATTCGAAAGCCTTTGATAGGTCGCAAAATATGGTCAACGGGTGGTCTCTTTTTTCTAATATATAGTTAATGTTTTTTAAAAGATTTTGTATTGCATGAGTAGTGTTGCTATTTTTTTGAAATCCAAATTGATATGGCAGTAGCGATACACGTATGTAATTTTCCATCAATGTTGTTTCACCTTTTTTAAAAAGAGGTTTAACCTTTGCAGTTTTATAGCAATCAGGGAAAATTCCTGATCTCAAAGATAGATTTATCAAATAGGTCAGTGGATTTTAAATATTAACATTGTTTTTTATTATCGTAATTGGTATTTCATCATACCCGGTGGTGAGGTCAGGCCTTCTGTAGAAAATAAAATATACCGAAGGACCACTCGAGATAGCTCGAGAAAAACGTGTGGGAGTTAAGAGGGACTGTATCTTTCCACAGGGCTCCGACAGGGAAAAAAGAGCCTAAAACTTATTTACTAAAAATAGCGTAGCAATGAAAAATTATCAAAGAAACGACTTACCATTAGATGTCTTTCGTAGCTACTTGGCTGGCCAGCCCGATTATACGCGAAGTACCAGACTCTCCATTGTTCTATAGTTCAAAATGTTCCAAACACTAATATCTAATAACTAAAGCGTAAAAATTAATAGTTTCCACAATTTTAATATAAAATAATAGCGGTGCGGTGACTTTCTTTGCACGTGGCGCGTGGTTGAGTTGTTCGCTCAGACAGTCGGCGTTTTCGTCTGCTAGGCCGAATTTAGCCGCTTATCTCAAATCCTTCATTGCTGGAAGAAGCGCGCGAAGTTTAAATTTAAAATATGGAAAGATATAGCGTAAAGTAAATCAAAATAATATTCTAAAAACGCTTGTAAGCGTAGAAAATGTAACCCAAAAATATTTAAAAACTAAGAGAGATAGCTTCTCTAATTTTAAGTGAAAATTAGAGAATATAATTATTTACAAAAATAAAAACAAGTTGGGAAACTTGTTCATTCGGCCCACCAAAATGAGCATCATTTTTCGGTAGGTGAATCTGAATCAATTGGAAGGGGGCAAAGCTTGACTAAAGGTCGTTTAAAGATACCGGACGCGGTACGAACATTTGCCACCCTAGCGTGCCCATCAGGCCCTTTAAAAATTTCAATAATGCGACCTACCCGCCATTGAAGGGGCGGTGATAACTCGTCTTTGATAAGAACGAGGGTACCTATTTTTGGCTCTGCGCATGGTTCCAACCATTTATTTCGTACTTGAAGGGTATGTAAAAATTCTTGGCTCCAACGACGCCAAAAATCGGCTTGTATTCGTTGGACCAAGTTCCATCGCGATAACCGATTCTCAGGTTTACTTGAAAAATCTTCATCAGGAACAGAAACTAAAGGTCCATGTGTTAAAAAATGTCCCGGTGTTAAAACCTGTAGATCGTTACAGTCGGTAGATTGCGGGGTCAAGGGGCGAGAATTTAAAATCGCCTCAATTTGACAAAGAACCGTGTACAACTCCTCATAACTTAGAATTTGCGAGCCAATGGTACGAATTAAGTGAGTTTTTACTGATTTTATCCCTGACTCCCAAAGACCGCCGAAGTGGGGAGCTGATGGAGGGATAAAATTCCAGGCGATAGCTTGTTGCGTGCAAGCATTTCTTGCAAGATCAAGCAATTCTTTGCTTGATTTAACGAAATTTGTGCCATTGTCTGAAAAAAGAGTTTTTATGTAACCTCTTCGGGCAACAAAGCGACGTAGCGCAGCTAAAAAAGCGTCCGAAGTTAGATCTGACACTAACTCGAGATGTAAAGCTTTAGTATTTAGACAAATAAAAAGGCAGATATATGCTTTTTGTGTTTTTACACCTCTGTGTTTACTGAGAGTGATAGGTATAGCACCACTAAAATCTACTCCACTAAAAGTAAAAGGCTTTTGTGGAATCAAGCGGTAGGACGGAATTTGTCCCATGATTTGCTCATAAGAATGCGGTTTGACGCGAAAGCAACGAACACATTTGGATAAAACCGTTTTAATTAAGCGTTTGGCAGATAAAATCCAAAAAATTTGACTAATGAGATATTGGACTGTTTGCACTCCGACATGCAAATATTTTTTGTGCATATATTCAATAAAAATATAAGAAAGTCTACTTTCCTTGGGTAAAAGAAGAGGATGTTTTTGTCCGTAAGAAATAGTCATGGCTTGTTGAATGCGTCCTCCAACTCTTATAAGACCATCCTGGTCTAAAAAGGGATTCAATTTTTGTATGGGTTTTATGCATTTTTTCTGGTTTTGAAGGTTAAGAATTACTTCAGAAAAGTATTTTTGTTGTTCGTGCTTAGCCAAACATTTTAAAGCGTTAAAGAGATCGATATAATCTATATTTGTCTTTTTTCTGACGTCTGCGGATAGTCTACAATTATTTATGAATCGCAAACTGCGGGCTAAAAGTAGCTGAATAGCGTAAAAATCGGATTTATTATTTAAAAGCGAATCTAAAAAATTTTCCGTTATTCGGTCACAAGAAATCAGAGCAACATTTTTTCGTTCCTCAGTCTCTAAACTGTCATTTATTTTGACTTGCGGGGTTTTTGTTGGCCATTTATCGAAAGATTCTTGTAAAAAACTAGGGGCGGCCCACCATAGGGGATGATTTAAAAGCTCACTCGGCGAGCAGCCGCGGCTGGCTACATCGGCACTATTGAGAAATGTGGGGGTATATAACCAACATTCTGGATTAATATTATCTTGGATAAGACTAACACGATTTGCGACAAAAGTTTTCCATTTACTTGGATGGGATTTTATCCAGTGTAAAACAACCATTGCGTCCGAAAAAGCGTAAATATTATTTATTGTGAACCTTTTTATGAAGATATCATATGTGTATTTTAAGACCTCAGATAAAAGAGTAGCGGCTAGAAGTTCTATTCTCGGAATACTAACAAATTTTTTAAGTGGAGCGATGCGACTTTTCGCAAGAACAAAATATATGTGATATTTAGCGTTTCGTAAGACACGTAAGTATATTACGCATGCGTACCCTCGTTCACTCGCATCACAAAAACCACAGAGATCGATGGATTCGGCGTTTGTGATGTCAATGTGGCGGGGTAAACTAAATTTTTCTAAAACTTGAAATTCAGATTGATAGAGTGTCCACTGACGAACTATTTCTAAAGTAGGCGTGGCGTCCCAGGAAATACCAAGTAACCAAATTTGTTGAATCAAATATTTTAAAGTGAATGTTACTGGGGTAAGATACCCATGGGGGTCATAGCAGCGTGCTAAAAAAGAGAGAAGCGTCCTTTTAGTACAGCTTTGCTGATTAGGTAATATGTTAAATCGAAACTCGTCATAGGAAGGATGCCAGCACAGGCCTAAGACCTTAGTGACGTCATCCGAATCGAGAGATAAAACTGCGGGGTTGACTAAGGAGGGATCTAAATGAGAGATCACTTCTGAGCGATTGCTAGACCATTTGTGTAATTTCAAGCCAGCGTTTCCTAACAATTCCGTAAGCTCATGCTGCAAATTTAACGCCTCTTGAACCGTTTTACATGAAGTAGTGACGTCATCAATATAGGTATCGTTAAGTATAACTTTAGCAGCGTGAGGGTAGTTATCATATTCGGACTCAGCTAAGTGCTGAAGGGTGCGTAAAGCGAGATATGGTGAACAGTTCACTCCGTAAGTGACAGTTCGTAGTTTAAAAACGGAAACTTTTTCATTAGGATTAAACCGCCAAAATATTTTTTGGTATTTTTGATGATCAGGGTTGATATTTATACCACGATACATTTTTTGAATATCGCAGGTGAGCGTCACAGGGTTAAGGCGAAAATGTAATAATATTTGAATAATATCTTTTTGTAGTTTCGGACCCGATAATAACACTTGATTAAGCGAAATATGCGTAAAAGGGTCAGTAATACTCGCATTAAAAACTACCCTTGTCTTAGTAGTGATAGCTTCATTTTTAACAACAGCGAAATGTGGAATAAAATAGCTGTCTGAATCGTCTTCTTTTTCTGAGTCATAGTCCATATGACCCAATTCCAAATATTCATTCATAAATTTAGAATATTCACAATACAAGTTTTTATCGCGAAGTAGTTTTTTTTCTAAAGATAAGAAACGATTTAGCGCGACTTGCTTTATTCCGGGAAACTGTGGTGGATTGTCAAATGTGCGAAAGGGAAGGGATACTGTGTACCGGCCGTCTTGATTACGCGACACGCTCTGTTTAAAATAATTTTCACAAATTTCATCCTCTGGTTTCAAACGAGTTTTTTGGGGGACGCAGTCGGTTTCCCAAAATTTTGAAATTAATTGCGAAAGCGAGTCATTTTCATTTTGACAAAAAAGAGCATTAATTGGCGGGGTAGAAATTAAGGGTTGATTTATTTGTCCCATCAGAATATAGCCGAAAATAGTTCCCATAGCAAAGGGATGATTTGGATCATCGCTAGCGATTTTTTCACCCTGTATAATTAGTGGAAATAGATCCATACCAATTAGTAAATTTACAGGCGAAGGGTTGTAAAAAGTGGGATCTGCTAAGGGTAAATTTTTTATAAAATGCCAATTTTCTGTATTTATTTTTACTGACGGTAAATCAGTACAAACCTTTTGCAAAATAATCGCTTGCGTGGACACAAAAATATCTGGTTTTTGAACATTACAAATTTTAATAAAAATCGATCCTAGATCAGAAGTAAGAGAGTTGCCTCCAACCCCCTGTATATTTGAACATAAGGGTTGTCTGGGAAGGCCCAATTGTTGCGCTAATTTTTGAGAACAGAAAGTGTTTTGCGAACCGCTGTCTAAAACGGCTCTAACTGTTTGAAAGTGACCGCGGACATCTTGAATTTTTACTAGGATAGTTGACAATAAAACTTGCGATTGCGCAGAAATAAAACCACAATGCGTGGGGTTAGAACCCGAAGGAGTTGCGATTGGTACTTGTGAATTAGAAGACGTCGAAGTAAAATTGTTATTATTTTGAGTAGAGTAATTTTGAAGCGGACACCCAGTAGCCGGGGATCTAAAACTTTGCTGACTGGCCAAGTAACCACGTGGTGAACTATTTGGAGATGCGTTGGGAGACATATTAGAGAGATTTTGTGAGAAATTCACGTTAGCATCAAAATGGGATCTATTTTGATTTTGAGAATTAGCGTAATTATAATTTCGCTCAAAATGAATTAATGAGTGGTGTCTTTGATTACCAGGGCAATAGCGACATGAGCGTAGACTTTGACAAGAATTTGTTAAATGTATTGAGCTTAAACAATTTAAACATAGTTTTTTATTTTTAGCGTAAGAATAGCGTTCGTAGGGAGATTTACCTTTAAATGCGTTACACAAATATATTGAATGTGTGTTAGAATCACAAAAAGCGCATCTATCTTTAGAATGAGTATTTTCCGTACCAAGGAGCGTTTTTGTATAATAAGGCGAGGCGTTATTTTTATAAAACTGTTTATTATTTTTAAATCTATTTTTAGATTGTAGCGAATAAAGCGAATTACATTGACTTTCAAGGAAATTATAAATTTCTTGATATTTGGGCATTTCATTAGACCTAGAATTAGCTAGTTCAAAGCGCGAAAGTAGTACCTCAGGCAATTTATCTAGTAAAATGTTGGCGAGCGGAAAACACCATTGATCAGTGTCGTAATTTAGAGTTTTTAAAGCCTCAATGTTTTCTGAAAAAACATCAAGCAGCGTGCGCAGTGTTTCTGGATTGTCGTCTTTGAGAGCGGGAAAATTATACACGGAGCGCCAATAAGTTTGAGCCGATAAGCGGGGGTTATGATAGCGTTTTAGAAGCGTATTGTAAGCGATTATATAATTAGCGTCGGTTATTTGTAAGTGTTTAACTACGTTTAAAGGCGGTCCTTTTAGGTAGGACAGTAACAAATTAAATTTAGCGTTTGTAGGAATACTAGGATTATTGTGTACAGAACTATTGTACATATCTAGAAAGGTTGGAAACTTAGTGATGTCGCCATGAAATTCGACAATGCGCAGTCTTGGCATTAAAGACGCCATAAAGCGGTCTGGATCAGAAGAATTTGAAATTTGCGTTAAGTTTTGAGGTTGAGGAGCTTCAATTTTCACCTCAAATAGTTGTTTTTGAATTCTTTTAATATCATAGAAGCTGTCGTCAAACTCAGTAAGGCGTTCATTTTCTTCTTCCAGTCTCTCCGGACTTGCCGAATAAGCCTCTATTATTTGATTTTGATAAATAAAAAATGTTTCTTTCATTTCATCAAGGTCGATAAGTCGAACCTGTAAACACGGTTTTTTTGTATCATCCGTTAGGCAAGCATTAGCTAAGTTATGAAGAGTATTAATGCGATTATGTTGCACATTACGGAGTGCTTCTAACTTCTTAAGTTGCGTACTCATTGTAATGTTTTTAAAAAACTCCGTTAACACAGGTGAACGATTAGTTTCCGAAATTTTTAATATTTAAAAATTAAAAGCGTTTAAAAAGAAAAGAGAATAGGCGATAAAAAATGTAAACAAGTCTCATTTACCTCTTAATATCTTTGTGTTGGAAACTTTTCCTACGTGCATTCGACGCCAAGCCAAAAAGAGGTAGGAAATGCGCGAAAACAATGCGCGTTCGGTACTTTTTTACTTGTTATTTTTACTGCGAGCACAGCAAAAAGAGCAAGGTCAGCGTATTTATTAAAAATTTTATTTTTAACAAAATGCGATTTAGACTTTAATTTTTCCCGGGGTCCTGTTATCGGGCTCGAACCTGGACCAAATGGTGAGGTCAGGCCTTCTGTAGAAAATAAAATATACCGAAGGACCACTCGAGATAGCTCGAGAAAAACGTGTGGGAGTTAAGAGGGACTGTATCTTTCCACAGGGCTCCGACAGGGAAAAAAGAGCCTAAAACTTATTTACTAAAAATAGCGTAGCAATGAAAAATTATCAAAGAAACGACTTACCATTAGATGTCTTTCGTAGCTACTTGGCTGGCCAGCCCGATTATACGCGAAGTACCAGACTCTCCATTGTTCTATAGTTCAAAATGTTCCAAACACTAATATCTAATAACTAAAGCGTAAAAATTAATAGTTTCCACAATTTTAATATAAAATAATAGCGGTGCGGTGACTTTCTTTGCACGTGGCGCGTGGTTGAGTTGTTCGCTCAGACAGTCGGCGTTTTCGTCTGCTAGGCCGAATTTAGCCGCTTATCTCAAATCCTTCATTGCTGGAAGAAGCGCGCGAAGTTTAAATTTAAAATATGGAAAGATATAGCGTAAAGTAAATCAAAATAATATTCTAAAAACGCTTGTAAGCGTAGAAAATGTAATCCAAAAATATTTAAAAACTAAGAGAGATAGCTTCTCTAATTTTAAGTGAAAATTAGAGAATATAATTATTTACAAAAATAAAAACAAGTTGGGAAACTTGTTCACCCGGTACTACGTTTTGATTTTAATTTTTTAGCAATCTTTATAATCTCTTGTTCAGTAACGCCTGTGAAACAAAATAATTGCCTGTGTTTTATCTGAGCTTTATTTAGATACTCGGGATGATTCTTTTTACTTTTAATGTTTTGTGTTAGATTCGGTGCAAGAGTTTCATAAAAGTTTGCAAATGCATTTGCTACTTGTTTCGGGTTAGAAATTTTTTTATTGTTTTTTTGCAATTCTAAGTTTTCTTTTTTCTTCGGTTTTTATATAAGGCCCCCCCTCGAAGCTAAGCTTTTTTTAGATGTTTTCCACATATTTCATGAATTCAAACCTAAAATAGCATAATAAAATACGGCCTCATGGTGTCCGGGCACCCCTCCCCCCCCCAAAACTGTCTCGGGCCCACCCCGAAACTTTTTTTTCTATATACGCCACTGAACGGAATATAACGAATGTAATACCGTCTTAACTAAAAGCTTGTGAAATTGGAGAAATAGTCTATGTACATGCCTAATTAAAGACGGTTTTTTTAAAAGTTAAAGAATAAGTTTAAGTGCAAAACTATTTACTAGGTAGGTTTATTAAATACTTACCTAATTTAAAAATGTAATAAAAAAAATAAAATAGTTTTTAAAGTTTTGAATATAAAAATATAAAAAGATAAAAAGGGTAAAAAAATAACTGTGGATTTAATTTCTTTTTATAAAGGGGATCAAACTATAACTAAATAAAATTTTGATTAAACTAGCAAATACATTTTCTAATTATTAAAAATGTTTGGTTTTATTTTTTTTTAAACAATGAATGAAATTATTTTAATACGTGTTTTCAAAATGGGAATGTTGGCAGTTAAGTGGCTCAAATAAATTTATTGATTTTTCAGTTATCGATAGATCTTTTTTGACTCAAACTTAATATGAGTAAAAATAAAAATATTTTTGAAGATCCCGATAACTTTCTACCGATGGATGTCGCAGGGTAGTCCAGTGGTATGGTCGTCGGCTTCACATGCAGTAGATACCAGGTTCACATCTCATGCAACGACGCAGAAAGAAAAAAAAATCAAAAGTCACGTAGCCCTGCCGCGCATTTTCTTTTTAGCGTTCAACAGTCGACATCGAAATGGTGTGCGATACACATGCACACAAAAACAAATGTTGACCTTGTACATCGAGAAGATAAGCAGGTGTATTCCGGGAGCCAAGATCCAGGATTAATAACCCAGGAGCCTGCTACAGTTGGAACCAGGACGGCGCCAGCAAAAATCTCTTAAAAAGTCAACTCATGATGACCACAACTGTTGCGCTGAAAATGAAAAAGTCTATTGTCTATAACCAATTTCTGCTGGGACGATAGCGATGTTAGATAGATGCAAGTCTAACATATAGCAGGACCACCTTTCGAAAGGGTTGTAAAAGCTTTGGTCCACTGTGTATACTTGCTACGCGGTATAAAGATTCATGCCTTTGACAAAGAGGAGTTAGGCAAAATTAAGTCTTCTTAGAAAAAAAAAACTTGCATCCTAAGGGGCACGTACATCAGTTTGATATATGGTGTACGGATAAGCTCTAGACCAAAAATGGTCTCCCCACCACTACTACTGCTTTTATATTTGTAAAGTAAAAATTATTATTGACTGTCAAAAATCAAGTTCAGAAAAGCGACAAAAAGGAAACAATTTTTTAGCAGCTGCTCAAATATTGGATTAATTTTGTAGTCAAGTAGTATTATTTAAAACACAACTGTTTATAAATAAAATTATTGGTGATATCAAGCATTATGGATTTTTTTTAGAAATTGAAAGAAAAATGTGGGGGACATGAGTAAAATTTAGAAGACAAAAATATTTTCCGTCTCACTTAATACTTAACCAAACTTCAGTATGCGCATGTTTTCTCCTGTTTTAAGCAAAAATATAAACAATCAGAGTCAATTCTGCCATATCTATACAGGGTGTTAATAAAGTAATTCACCAAACTTCAGAGGATTATTCTTTGTGTGATTGTAAGAAAAAACTTTGTATTAACATGGGCTCGCAAAACTTTAGTTTTCAAGATACAGGTTGTTAAGATTTTAATTTTTTGTTTAATTTTTCTCGTGCAGTTCTTGAGATATTTAGCTCAAATCTGGAACTTGTATTTAGCTCATCATGCCCCTTTTTTCCTCCCAGACCTTTTTTGCAGTCACTGGCAGAGCCAAAAATATAAAATGAATTTCCTGTTTTAATCAGAAACTGTTTGATCTCTTGAATTTAAATAATGTTACGTAGTGACTATTTGAAATTTTAATGTCATCAAGCAGGGTATAAGTTTACCTTTTTTGTCCTTTTTCTCAAAAACGGTTAGAGAGTCAAAAATTACGAAAAATAAAAAAGTTTCTGAATAAAACAAAGAATCCATTTTACAATTTTGAATCTGCCACTGCTTACTGCAAAAAAGTTGTGGGGAAACAAAGGGGGCATTACCCCTGAAAAAGATCATCCTGTTGTATTATTCTGATTTGAGATAAAAATCTCAAAAAGCCCACTAGCTGTAAATAAAAAACAAAATTTTGATACCCTGTTTTTTAAAAACTAAGCATTTGCGGAGCCATGTTTATCTGGTTTTTTTTCACTCAAAAAATCATATTCTGAAATTTGGCGACATACTTTATTAACACCATATATCACATCACTACTAAATATTTGATTATTTTTAAGTCCTTAAAATTTTAGGGGGATTGATCTCCTTGATCTCCCAGCTAGGTACGGCCTTGACGGTAACTATAGTTGATGTTCTATTAAAGTGACACCGCGTCATCAAAACCTTGATGGGCGGGAAGGGAGTAGAGGGGTACATACAGTGGCACGCACTTCCTTTAATTTTTTTATTGATATTGATTCCCAAAATAAGGCACTGCAATAATTAGTCATTAGCTTACCATTTTACTTGCTTTTTATTGATGTCTTCTTCTAAACGATTTCATTAGAAAGAACATATATACTCTTATCTGGTTGTTACGAACATATTATTGATTAAGCCGGGCTTTGACGTTTTCTATACGTTGTTGTTTTGACTGTTTATGTCAATCAAATTATGACGGAGCTTTGTACAAAACAAATTAGCGTTTTTGCAACTAAATCAATATTTGCGCACATTTTAATATAATTTTGGATCCTCTTTTCTGTTTCGGATCTTTATTTATTAGGTAAGTACCTATTTCATCTCTCCAAATAAAAGGTATTAGTGTTTTACCCTCCGAACATTAAACCCCGAGCGGCACACTGCATGTACAAAGTGAAACACTAATTTTTTAAGGCTTCTTTACCTAGATTTTGCCGCAAAATTTGGTTTACCATAGCTATGACGCGGTGCCACTTTAATACAACATCAACTATAGTAAACCTGTACACACAATGGGTTATTAGCACGATATTAGCCCTGTATATGTTTTTTAAATTATGATAAACAAACCCACCCAAATGTATTGTAGATAGTTCAGTTAATAAAAAAAATGCTATTAAAAACAAATATATCATAATTTATATCTCTGTAACAGAGCCCTAAATTTGAAAAATATTTTGGGAAAAAAATGTATGTATTTTTAAAGTATTTTTAAGTAAAAAAAAAAAGACAATACGAACATCACTTTTTGGGTATATGGGTATAAAGTGGGCATAACCAGTAACTGCACTTGAAAACTTCTAGTTTTGTCTCAATTCCAAAACCCTTTTAATGGTTTTTAGACAATAAAAAATGTATTTTTAAATACAATTTATAATTTATTTAAAAAAGTGGGGGTTCGGATATGTTCGGTTAGTTAGTAACATTCAACCTTTTTTGCAACTGGTAGACCCAACTTGTAGCAACTTGTTTGAAAGCTTATTAAAAAAGAAAAAATGATGCGTGATCCAAACCCCGAAAATTCCTATATACCATTTTTAAACCAAATCGGATATGGTACCTCCTTCACCATCCTTAGAGGTGGGGAATCAAATTTAATGTTGGTCGGATATGTTTTCACAATTTTAAAAATGTAATTAAGAATTCGTGATCCCCATCCCCAAAGGTCCTTACATACCAATTTTAAACGAAATCGGACATACTTGGATGATCCCCTTCCACCCTCTTCAAAGGGGGGTTGCCAACTTTAAAGCACTATAATATAGTATTGGCACTGTAACTTATATTAACTAAGTCCACAACAAATTTGATGTTGATCGGATATGTAAAAGTTGGTTGGGGTGACAGTTTCACAATTTTAAAAATATAATTAAAAATTATTAATCCCCATCTACAAAAGTCCCTGCATACCAATTTTGAACGATATTGGATATACTTAGATAGTTTTCCCTCCTCCAGCATTCCCAAAGGGGAGGAGCTGTGAACTTCATAATATTATTATATTTTATTGTCATCGGAACTCTAACACCAGTATTTACTAAGAACTTAAGACTTAGCATTGTAGACGGATTTAAGTATCAAGTCTATAGACTTGATACCGACCGGTTTAAGTGTATTTTTTTTTAATACTCACATGTCAAATAACTGCAAAGATTTGGTTCACCCTAATGTGCAATATAATAGTAAGCATTTCTCAGTCAGTTTCATCTCATATAAGTTCAAATTAATTTTCAAAATAAAGAGAATCCATAAAAATGTTGTAACGAAATGTCATTTTTTGGAAATTTAGTCCGTGCAGTCGTAAGATTCTCGTTAAAAATAGTCCCAAATTGTAGTACCCTGATGGGTGGTTTAAAGTTCGAAAAACAATAGAACTAATCCATGAATGACAAAAAAACTTATATATAAAAATATTTAAAGGTAAATAATACATAAATAATTAATATAGTTTTAGTTGATGCATTACCGTATTAAATACGTATCAATGTTTAAATACTGTAAAAAGCACAAGATATATTAGAATCCCTTTTCAATTACACATTCACCAAAAAAAATCGACCACCGGTTTAATCGTCGCTAACTTGTCTAAAAAATTAACATGTAAAATATAGCGGACAGCTGACACTGACTTACACCGTTTTTATTCGACATTTCCTAGTGACGTTTGGAGGTTTAAATATGGCTACCATTTTTAAACCAAAATATTTTATTCTTTTTATTTATTTATAACCTTTGTGTGAAAATAATCTCTTTGTTACAACAAAAGAAGATGACCCATATCGCAAGGTATTTATGAACAATTTATATAAATATTAAAAACTATTGAATTCACGGGAAAAATAAGTTGTAAACCAAACGGTAGATTTTTAAACCTAGGATTGTAGCACTTAGCACTGTAGATCCTATAATAAATACTGGTGTAAGTGTGTACCAAATTTGAAGTTGATCCGATGTCTAGAAGTTGGTTAAAACTAAGTTAAAATTGAGTGTCGCGTTAGACCTCTCATATAACCCATTGTGCGCCGCTGTAAGCTTGTCGTATTAGCTAGAAACTTAAGATACTTAAAGACGCAAGCAAGTTTTAAAGACACGAGCGGGACCCTAAGTTCGGCTGGAACAAATTGAAGTTTAGAAAGTTATCAGAAAACGGTAAAGTTTTCCAAGTTTTATAAAATAGTTCACTCAATAGGTAAGTAAGTACATGTGCTTGATGGTTAGAGGAAAAATAAACAAAAGGTGAAGGATCGAGCACTTTTCCAACTCAAAAGATTTTACTTTAGATTTCTATTTAATCGAAATTTCAATAATGTAGCTATAATATTATGTTTGACCATAGGGCGCTTTACGAAAATAGCACACTGTGGTTCCAATGGGCCTCGTAACACGAATTAAAATAGCTCTACCTATGAACATAATAATATATTATTTTTACCTTTCTAGCCCGTGTAGCAATGGCTAGAGAACGTATTGTTTTCTAGGAATTTTTTTTTGAGATAAAGCCGAAAATGTCTTATGTTATTGTATTTTGACCTATTATAGCTATATCGTCCTGACGTCTGTCTGTGTGTGTATTTCTGTCCGTAATACGATAGCGCCTAAACCACTAAACCGATTTTCATAAAATTGTCAGGTAAAATAGTGTGCAAAATCCACTAACGTTAACGGCAGTGTTTTGACAGTTTAAAAATTGAAATTAATTGAACACATTTTTCTCGATAATTTATGTTTTAACCAAAAACTTCGAGAAGCTTTAGTTTTTGAGATATTTATAAAAAATTGTTTTCAAAGCTAATGGGCTAGGAAGATATCAGATCCATCAGGGATATATTCAATTTTTGTTTAAGCTATAGTATTTTGAAAAGATAAATAGTTTTTTAATATACCCGTATGTATGCAAGAAGGTTTGCACTTGTTAAGGTGGCGTTGAGCGCTCACGAAATAGTTAATTACCTAACAAGTGCGGAAAGTGATACTTTTCCGCACGCGATGGCGTTTGACGGAGTTTGTTCATGCCGTCACTTTACGCGTATTTGGGTACAACAAAGAGCCTCCAATCGCTGCTGGTTTATTAGAAATTATATAGGTATTAGCTCACACTACTACTATATAAGTAGTGTGAGCTATGGTGATCCTAATTTTTTCGAGAAAAAAAAAGTTGCTCCGATTTCAAAAATTTTTATATATCTTTGCGTCTCAGATGATTTTGAAACTTTTTTGTTTTGCTGTCTGTCTGTCTGTCTGTCTGTCTGTCTGTCTGTCTGTATGTCTGTCTGTCTGTCTGTATGTCTGTCTGTAACGACCAACCCGCATAACTCAAAAACCGCTTGTCCGATTTTAATGAAATTTGGTACCTAAGTTGGGTCTTGGACCGTGATGGTCCCATTTAAAAATGAACAAAATCCACCGCACGCAAGCCAAATAAAATGGTGGGGGTAGATTCCAAAAATTAGAGTTTATATGAAAATATGGCGTGTGTGATATCAAACGAAAGGTAATTAAGTCTGGAGTTAAACAAAATGAATTTTAGTTTATTTAAAAAAAAAGGGTGGGGGTAGATGTCAAAAATTAGAGTTTAAGTGAAAATATGGCGTGTGTGATATCAAACGAAGGGTAATTGAGTCTGGAGTTAAACAAAATACATTTTAGTTTTTTTTAAAGGGTGGGGGTAGATTTAAAAAATTTGAGTTTAAGTCAACACATGGCTTGTGTGGTATCAAACGAAAGGTAATTGAGTCTGGAGTTGAATAAAATATATTTCAGTTTTTGATTATATTAGCTCACACTATAACTATAGTACCTAGTGTGAGCTTAGGTGCCCATAGATTGGCAGAGTATTTTTTTATTATGTTGAGTAAAATATTCAATGAACCCGTTCAATTTTGCCTTAAAATATTTTACGTTTTGAACCGAACCGAAATAAAAAGATGAGTGCGGAAAAGTAATTTTAGATTTTTCCTTTCAACCTCCAATCGCCGGTTTTTTTTTTTCAAAATAAGGAAATCAGTGCAACAAAGTAACTTTTCCACACTGGTGCGGCAAAGTACAATTTTCCGCACGCGAGTAGGAAAACGAATTTTTCTTGCGGCTTGAAGTTTGGTTGCAGTTTGGAGTCAAAGTTTCATTTTCAATTACCTTCCAATATTGGTGCAGTGAAAAGTTATGTGAGTTTCAATCTTGGTTTCAGTGATAAATTGTTATTTATTGAATTGGCCACAATTTTTCTCTGAAATCTGTGTAAATTAGAGCCGAAAAAAAGTACCACTTGGCACCTTATGGAACCTTTTTTGTGGAGTGCCTTAATATATCAGCTATAAAATAGTATATGATATGTATGTTATCGTACCCCTGCATATCTGCGATATGTTTATCTGAGGGCACGGCAGTGCCTCGCCAAGTTCACGCTGCCGTACCATCTTTTCTTGAAACATTTCAGCCCATATTTGACCTATCTGAAACTATACTTCAGAATGAGCTACGAATCTCAAACTTTGTACAATCGTAGATCTTCCTAGAGTTAACAACCCCTCCAAGTTTCATGGACTTCCATAAAGTAGTAGAGTAGTTACGAAATGCCAAAAAACGTCGAAATTGTCACTCACTCATTCATGTATAGATCGTCAAAATTCTACTGTACTTCCAGACATGCTACAAAGCTGAAATTTGGCAGGATATAAATTATGATCAACCCCTGGAAAAAATTAATAAACCCCAAAATTGTAAGTTACGCCCCTCCCCTATACATGTAAAGTTATGTAAAAGTAACATTGCCCACTTCCAGAAATGCTAGAGAGCTGAGCTTTGGCAGACTGATGGAACTATGATAAAACTGTTGGAAAAAATTCGTCAAAATTTTAATTTACTTCCCTCCCATATAAATGTAAAGTTATGTAAAAGTAACATTGCCGACTTCCAGACACGCTAGAAAGCTAAGCTCTGGAAGGCCGATAGTAACTATGATAGAACTATAGGAAAACATTAAAACATCCCAAAATTCTAATTTACTTCCCTCCCCTATAAATGTAAAGTCATGTAAAAGTAACACTGCCCACTTCCAGAAACGCTTGAGAGCTGAGCTTTTTGAGACTAAAAGAGACTATGATAAAACTGTAGGAAAAAGTTAAAAAAGACCAACATTTTAATTTGCTTCCCTCTCCTATAAATGTTAATTCATATAGAACTAACATTGCCGACATTCAGAAACGTTAGAGAGCTGAGCTTTGGAATGCTGCTAGAAAATATGATAAAACCATGGGAAAAAATGAAAACCCCCAAAATTTTCATTTACTCTCCTCCCCTATAAATGTAAAGTTATGTAAAAGTAACATTACCCACTTCCAGAAACGCTAGAGAGCTGAGCATTGGAAGACTGATAGCAACTATGATAAAACTATAGGAAAAAAATTAAAAATACGAAAATTTTAATTTACTTCCCTCCCCTATACATGTTCTGTAAAAGAATCATTGTCCACTTTCAGAAGCGCTAGAGAGCTAAGCTTTGGCTGATAGAAACTATGATAAAACCATGGAAACAAATTAAAAAACCTCAAAATTTTAAGTAAGGCATTGCAAACGTTGTGAACAATATTCCGCAAATTTTACTACTTCAAAAATTAAATATTATCCAATTCCTTTAAAAAAGAAGTGAAATCATAACAAAAACATTTCATGTAAAAAAAAGCCAAGTACGCGAAAATGGTATTTCGTAAAAAGAATTCAGATAAAAGTAAAGCCAAGTTCTCCAATACAAATTTCAAAATGAAAGGTTCTTGCTAGTTTGGAAATGTTTTTCTAAACTTGTCTATTACGGCTGTAAATGACTCTTAGGCACAGTGCTAAATTGAACATAAAGAATTTTGGCTGTAATAGCAAAGTTTATAAAAACTTTCCAAAATAGTAAGAACCTTTAATTTTGAAATTTGTATTGGAGAACTTGGCTTTACTTTTATCTCAATTCTTTTTTCGGAATGCCATTTTCGCGTACTTGGCTTTTTTTACATGAAATGTTTTTGTTATGATTTGATATTTTTTGAAATACCTTCTTCCATGGTAAATTATGAAAGCCGAATAAAACAGGATAAAATTTAAGCATCTAGTCAAAAATTTTGCTGGTATTATATAAAATAGCAAAACAAAACTTAATAATTGCCTTTAATCACTTAGTTTAGGATATGTTTACAAAATAATTGCTATTTTTACTCCTGCGCAGCAATGGCTAGAGAAGGTATTATTTTCGAGAAAAAATTTTTTTTTGAGATTTCGCCGAAAGACATACAAATTACCTAAATTTCAGGCGATTTTTATGAAATTCCTTTGATCACCCATTGCAAATGTCCTCTAGTTTGTTGTAATTACTTTGTTGTCTTCCCTGATCCCACTTATTTCTCCTCCTGTCATTCACCCCCCCCCCTCCCTCCCTCTTCAAAAACTATATTCGCATAATTTTATCAGATATTTCAAAAATTCTTTCTGCACACGCTTTAAGATTTTTTTTCAAACGCCATTTTACTAGTTCCCATCTCCTTCTCCCTCTCTCCTTCAGACCCTTCTTATTAATAATAGTTGTAGCTATACCTTTCACAAAAATAGAGCGATTTAAAAAATTCTTTCTGCACACGCTTTAAAATTTTTTTTAACACCATTGAATAAGAAATAAATATAGTAGATTAAATTTTGCTTAATTATTTGTGTAATAACTAAAAGCTTCGTAGGAGCTTTAGTTTCCGAGATATTTAAAAAAACTCTTTTCAAGGCTGATGTATCATCGCTTCATCTAAAGTTTCCTAATAGGCTAGCTGAGAAGGTATCAGATTCGTTATGGATCAATTTATTTTATGTTAATTAATCATGTAGCCCAGACAAATAAGAAAATAACCTAAAAAAAAATAGGTGCAAGCTGAATTTCAAATCAAAATCCTTCTTAAGCATCGCTAGATATAATTGTCCTAAAAATCAGTTTTTTGCAATTTTCTCAAAAACTAATAACTTTTTTAGATTCAAGAAAGAATAATTTATCAAAATTATTCGGCCTATAGTATGAAATTAGGAAAAAAACCTTTATTTTTTATTTTATTTTATTTTTTTCCCCCTCTATAAGTAACTTGTTTTAAAATATTGAGAATCTATAATATTAGGCATGATCCCCCTTGTACAAAACACCGTCTTTAATTTTAGGTTTTTTTTTAAGTTACACAACTTTAAGTAAAGGTTAGGAACCTGTTAATTAACAGGCGGATCACCAATGGCAATTTGAAACATATATCTTTATAGAAGTAGGAACTGTACGAAAAAAAAACTTACTTACTAATTTAAACGATACTGTCAGATGAATATTAACCAATGGCAGTCGTATTTAGGTTTCTGAATCATACGGCCTTCTTAACAAAAGGGGGTAAATTAATAATCTATATAAGTTTTAATGTCTGATTTAAAAAAGATCTAAATACCATTTCTCGCCTCTCTTTGTATACGCCATTTGATATTATCGGAGACTGCTATTGAGTAAAAAAAAACCCGGCATGATGGTTTTTCATCACAGCGACTCCTAGGGGTGGTAGCTAGTACTCAAAATCTATTAAAAATAGCCGCAAACGTTTCCTCGGCCTTACCTACTTAAGGCTGTGCAGTGGTCAAAGTGAGTTTCATTATCGAACGTGTTAAGATCTTTCACTTTTATTTCCTTCTTTTAAATTTATCTTTAAAAGGGAAAATGTCGAGGAAAAATCTAGGGAGTTATGTAATAATTTGTTGATAATTTCGTTTTGAGATTTGTAAAGCACTCAAACATATTCTGTACTTTAAACCGTTGTATGATTCGGCCAAGCGGCTCATCGAGTTTTGCCCAATGACCCGCCGGCACAATCCGGTGCTGAAAGCAACAAGCTGCTATTGCTTGGAAGTTTCTGAGCGATGCAATCATAAAATAAAAGTGGCTTAAGGGCAAGAAATAAATAAGAAAAATAAGATAACAAAAATATTATACCTCAGGCTGGATTTGAACCAGCGACCTTTCGTTAACCAGGCTGACGATCTTCCAACTGTGCTACCGAGGCACTGATTCAAGATCTGCCTATTAGGAAACCGTTTCGTTACATCTAATGTTTCTTAGTATAGGTGTCGCCGAAAGCGTTTCAGCGTTGCCAAGAATAACCTTGATAAATAACTACAGGCGCAAGTGGTCTTTTACCTACGAGGCTCGTAGGTGGTGAGTGGTAGCAGTCGTCAAAGGGCGGACAACCTGAAACATTCTTTTAGGGCAAGAATTAGTAGGTGACTTGAATTTTAGTCCAGTTTAAAAAACGTGGACTATTAAACGTAAAAATTTAATTTTTTAATTTTATTAAATGTGATATTTAGGTCCTAAAGCACCGAAATCAGCGAATAAAATTGTCTGTTTGAATACACGATAAATCAAGAATACCTGAAACGATTTTAACGCAATATGATACAGAAGTCTTTTGTAGGCATTAGATTTCGGTTTTTAAAGAACAATTTTACTTTAAAACTCTGTCAGTCATGCATAACTTTACTTGTATCGATTTTTGTTTACAAATGTTCTTTTTGTATTTTAAACAAAAGTGGAGCATTGCTCTAACAAGATAAAAAATTGCTAAGTTGTCTGTTTACCTTGAAAAAATGTTTGCTACCTACGGCATATTTTTCGGCTTTCAAACTTTTTTCTGTAGGTTATCAGTTATCAAAAAAGTTTATATCTTTTTTTGCCTGCGAGCATTTAAAATATTAGTCCTCCAAAATTTTTTGAAAATTTTGCCTCCGACACATTTACTCACGAAATGTCTGCTTCTGTTTTCAAATTTTCATTTGTGGTTTAAGAGGGACGATGATGAGGAAACTACTCATAATTTTGATATTTGTTTGAGGGTTCATACCACCTCTGCCGCCCTCCCCTGGGGTCTCACCACGGCACTTAATAAAACTGACTAAATTGACCTTTCGCGAATTGAGTAGCGGCTCATACTGATAGTTTGGCTAAAACGGCAACATTGATTTAACGCTGTTCTGCTTTCCCATGCAATCCTTATGGCCCATACAAAAATCCTACTCTTAGATAGAAAGCTGGCCACGAATTTATATACTAGGACGCTGAACTAACTTTTATAAAATAAATATTTTTACCTTCCTAGCCCGCGTAGCAATGGCTAGAGAAGGTATTATTTTCGACGAGAATTTTTTTTTTGAGATAACCCCAAAAATGTGTTTTGTATTTTGACCTATCCTAGCAATATCGTCGTGATGTCTGTCTGTTTGTGTTTCTGTGTGTGTATATATTATTTCTGTCCGATAGCTCCTAAACCGCTGAACCGATTTGTATAAAATGTTTAGCTAAAATAGTGTTCGACACTCTTACGAGCTGATTAGATTTTGGTCAATATCCATTAATGCTGACAGTTTTTTGACAATTAAAATTTTTTTAAAATGCTAACTTTTTAACGGAGCGTCGTATTAAGATACTGTTTTCGGAATATAGTAGACTATATTTTGCTTAATACTTCGTGTATTTACCAAAAACTTTGTAGGAGCTTTAGTTTCTGAGATATTTACAAAAAACAATTTTCAAGGCTAATATATTATCATGGCTTCACTTGAAGTGTGATAATAGGCTAGCTAGGAAGGTGTCAGATCCGTCATTTATTTATTATTCAAAAACCTTGTGTCAATAAACCAAAAACCTTTCTGAATGAGACACGTTGTAAGTACCTTTAAATTTTAAACATGATAAACCTGTATAGACCGTTTTGTTGATTGTTTTTATTAATGCAATCGTCACAATGTTTTAAATTTTAAAAAACTAAAAAAGCTAGCTGCGTTGTGTTGCAATTGTTAAATTGGGAATTGTAATATAGTTAATTAAAAAAAAATGCAACAATCTCTGCTGCGATATACAGGATGTAAGCGGTGTGAGTACTACTACTGTGTCGGGGTAGAACGTTTTTCTCCGTTGCCCGGCGCCTATTCTCGACCTCCTTCGATCCTGGCAATCATCTTCTGTCAGGTTTTTTTGTTTCTTTGATCTTTGGATTGACTGTTGCCATTCCAGTTTAGGACGCCCTCTTTTTCTGCGCCCTATTTGTTGCCATTCTAGGACATGCTTTGGTAATATTTAATCGTTCATCCGTTATACATGGCCGTAACATACCAGTGGTCTTTTCATGATGTCATCCTTTATGCCCTCGATTCCCATTCTTTCTTTTATGATTTCATTTCTAATATGATCTATTCTAGATATTCTCATTGACCTTCTTATTGCATTCATTTTGACACTTTCCATTTTGTTTTGAATTTTTCTGTTACACGACAACTCTCTATTCATACAGCAGCGTTCTTTTTATCATTGTTTCATATATGTTAAATTTTACATTATTTTTTATCTATCTGCTTCATAAAATACTATTAAGAAATCCAATAACCTTTTTTGCTTTTACTATTATCTTTTCCAGTTCTTTACAGTCTGTTCCTGTCTTTTCAAATGTGACATCCAAGTATATATACTCATTGCATGCAGATATTGTTTTCCTGTACATAAGCACTGTTTCTTGTCCACGTTCACTGGTAACCCCCGCTTTTGATATTCTTCAGTTACCTTTCTCATCATATTCTCTATGTCTTCTTTATCATTAGCTACAATTACTTGTTAGTCAGCAAACTGTAGTGTGTATATGGTAAATCGCTCTCTAAGTTGTATTCCCATGCCGTGTACTCTATGTTTCCAGTTTTTTAGAGCAACTGTGATATATATTTTAAACAGAGTTTCGCTACCAGGAATTCTTTTGAAAGTCGATTTACAATTTGAACTATAGATTTTGACCCTTTGTATAGTTATTTTATCGCTTTTATGTATTTATGCTAATACAAAATCAAAACAATGTGTTAAAACATTTTTCCTGTTCTGAATGGTTTGGTGAAGGCATGGGGGGTAATGACATGCATATTGGCCTGGCTGTCATAAAAAATTACATATGTGACCCCTAGCGGGATTAAGCGGGGTTTTTAGATTATCATAGGTCATATCCTGAAAACATAGCAAATTATTATAATTTTCTATGAACATTTCCAATGAAATTTAATTTTATAAGGGGAAGAAAATACTCTGCCAATATATGGGCCCCTAAGCTCACACTAGGTACTATAGTTATAGTGTACGTGTGAGCTAATATAACTAAAAACTGAAATATATTTTATTCAACTCCAGACTAAATTACCTTTTGTTTGATACCACACAAGCCATGTTTTGACTTAAATTTTTAAAATCTACCCCCATCCTTAA